>CAUDMG010002683.1:0-18690 GCA_958450375.1 Homarus gammarus
ATACAGGTAAACACTGCCTATAAAACAGGTAAACACTACCAATAATACAGGTAAACACTACCTATAATACAGGTAAACACGACCTATAATACAGGTAAACACTACCTATAATACAGGTAAACACTTCCTATAATACAGGTAAACACTGCCTATAATACAGGTAAACACTACCAATAATACAGGTAAACACTACCTATAATACAGGTAAAAACTACCTATAATACAGGTAAACACTACCTATAATACAGGTAAACACTTCCTATAATACATGTAAACACTACCTATAATACAGGTCAACACTTCCTATAATACAGGTAAACACTACCTATAATACAGATAAACACTACCAATAATACAGGTAAACACTACCTATAATACATGTAAACACTGCCTATAATACATGTAAACACTACCTATAATACATGTAAACACTACCTATAATACAGGTAAACACTACCTATAATACAGGTAAACACTACCTATAATACATGTAAACACTACCTATAATACAGGTAAACACTACCTATAATACAGGTAAACACTACCTATAATACAGGTAAACACTACCTATAATACAGGTAAACCCTACCTATAATACAGGTAAACACTACCTATAATACAGGTAAACACTACCTATAATACATGTAAACACTACTTATAATACATGTAAACACTACGTATAATACATGTAAACACTACCTATAATACAGGTAAACACTGCCCATAATACAGGTAAACACTGCCTATAATACAGGTAAACACTGCCTATAATACAGGTAAACACTACCTATAATGCAGGTAAACACTACCTATAATACAGGTAAACACTGCCTATAACACATGTAAACACCACCTATAATACATGTAAACACCACCTATAATACATGTAAACACTACCTATAATACAGGTAAACACTACCTATAATATATGTAAACACTACCTATAATACAGGTAAACACTACCTATAATACAGGTAAACACTTCCCATAATGCATGTAAACACTACCTATAATACAGGTAAACACTACCTATAATACAGGTAAACACTACCTATAATACAGGTAAACACTACCTATAATACAGGCAAACACTACCTATAATACAGGTAAACACTACCTATAATACAGGTAAACACCACCTATAATACAGGTAAACACTACCTATAATACAGGTAAACACTACCTATAATACAGGTAAAGACTACCTATAATACATGTAAACACTACCTATAATACAGGTAAACACTACCTATAATACAGGTAAACACTACCTATAATACAGGTAAACACTTCCTATAATACAGGTAAACACTTCCTATAATACAGGTAAACACTACCTATAATACAGGTAAACACTACCTATAATACAGGTAAACACTACCTATAATACAGGTAAACACTACCTATAATACAGGTAAACACTACCTATAATAAAGATAAACACTACCTATAATACAGGTAAACAATACCTATAATACATGTAAACACTACCTATAATACAGGTAAACACTGCCTATAATACAGGTAAACACTACCTATAATACAGGAAAACACTACCTATAATACATGTAAACACTACCTATAATACACGTAAACACTACCTATAATACAGGTAAACACTACCTATAATACATGTAAACACTACCTATAATACATGTAAACACTACCTATAATACATGTAAACACTACCTATAATACAGGTAAACACTACCTATAATACAGGTAAACACTACCTATAATACAGGTAAACACTACCTATAATACAGGTAAACACTGCCTATAATACAGGTAAACACTGCCTATAATACAGGTAAACACTGCCTATAATACAGGTAAACACTACCTATAATACAGGTAAACACTACCTATAATACAGGTAAACACTTCCTATTATACATGTAAACACTGCCTATAATACAGGTAAACACTACCTATAACACAGGTAAACACTACCTATAAAACAGGTAAACACTACCTATAATACAGGTAAACACTACCTACAACACACGTAAACACTACCTATAATACACGTAAACACTACCTATAATACACGTAAACACTACCTATAATACAGGTAAACACAACCTATAATATGGGTAAACACTACCTATAATGCAGGTAAACACTACCTATAATACATGTAAACACTACCTATAATACAGGTAAACACTACCTATAATACAGGTAAACACTACGTATAATACATGTAAACACTACCTATAATACAGGTAAACACTTCCTATAAAACATGTAAACACTACCTATAATACAGGTAAACACTTCCTATAATACAGGTAAACACTACCTATAATACATGTAAACACTACCTATAATACATGTAAACACTACCCATAATACAGGTAAACACTACCTATAATACATGTAAACACTACCTATAATACATGTAAACACTGCCTATAATACAGGTAAACACTACCTATAATACAGGTAAACACTTCCTATAATACAGGTAAACACTACCTATAATACATGTAAACACTACCTATAATACATGTAAACACTACCTATAATACAGGTAAACACTTCCTATAAAACATGTAAACACTACCTATAATACAGGTAAACACTTCCTATAATACAGGTAAACACTACCTATAATACAGGTAAACACTACCTATAATACAGGCAAACACTGCCTATAATACATGTAAACACTGCCTATAATACAGGTAAACACTACCTATAATACCAGTAAACACTACCTATAATACATGTAAACACTGCCTATAATACAGGTAAACACTACCTATAATACAGGTAAACACTTCCTATAATACAGGTAAACACTACCTATAATACAGGTAAACACTACCTATAATACATGTAAACACTACCTATAATACATGTAAACACTACCTTTAATACATGTAAACACTACCTATAATACATGTAAACACTACCTATAATACAGGTAAACACTACCTATAATACAGGTAAACACTACCTATAATACATGTAAACACTACCTAAAATACAGGTAAACACTACCTATATTACAGGTAAACACTACCTATAATACAGGTAAACACTACCTATAATACAGGTAAACACTACCTATAATACAGGTAAACACTGCCTATTATACAGGTAAACACCACCTATAATACAGGTAAACAATACCTATAATGCAGGTAAACACTACCTATAATACAGGTAAACACTACCTATAATACATGTAGACACTTCCTATAATACAGGTAAACACTACCTATAATACATGTAAACACTACCTATAATACAGGTAAACACTGCCTATAATACAGGTAAACTCTCCCTATAATACAGGTAAACACTACCTATAATACAGGTAAACACTACCTATAATACATGTAAACACTGCCTATAATACAGGTAAACACTACCTATAATACAGGTAAACACTACCTATAATACAGGCAAACACTGCCTATAATACATGTAGACACTGCCTATAATACAGGTAAACACTACCTATAATACAGGTAAACACTACCTATAATACATGTAAACACTGCCTATAATACAGGTAAACACTACCTATAATACAGGTAAACACTTCCTATAATACAGGTAAACACTACCTATAATACAGGTAAACACTACCTATAATACATGTAAACACTACCTATGATACATGTAAACACTACCTTTAATACATGTAAACACTACCTATAATACATGTAAACACTACCTATGATACAGGTAAACACTACCTATAATACAGGTAAACACTACCTATAATACATGTAAACACTGCCTATAATACAGGTAAACACTACCTATAATACAGGTAAACACTACCTATAATACAGGAAACACTACCTATAATACATGTAAACACTGCCTATAATACAGGTAAACACTACCTATAATACAGGTAAACACTACCTATAATACATGTAAACACTACCTATAATACAGGTAAACACTACCTATAATACATGTAAACACTGCCTATAATACAGGTAAACACTACCTATAATACAGGTAAACACTACCTATAATACAGGTAAACACTGCCTATAATACAGGTAAACACTACCTATAATACATGTAAACACTACCTATAATACAGGTAAACACTGCCTATAGTACAGGTAAACACTACCTATAATACATGTAAACACTGCCTATAATACAGGTAAACACTACCCATAATACAGGTAAACACTACCTATAATACATGTAAACACTACCTATAATACATGTAAACACTACCTATAATACAGGTAAACACTTCCTATAAAACATGTAAACACTACCTATAATACAGGTAAACACTTCCTATAATACAGGTAAACACTACCTATAATACAGGTAAACACTACCTACAATGCAGGTAAACACTACCTATAATACATGTAAACACTACCTATAATACAGGTAAACACTACCTATATTACAGGTAAACACTACCTATAATACAGGTAAACACTACCTATAATACAGGTAAACACTACCTATAATACAGGTAAACACTACCTATAATACAGGTAAAAACTACCTATAATAAAGGTAAACACTACCTATAATACAGGTAAACACTACCTATAATACAGGTAAACACTACCTATAATACAGGTAAACACTACCTATAATACATGTAAACACTACCTATAATACAGGTAAACACTACCTATAATACAGGTAAACACTACCTATAATACAGGTAAACACTGCCTATAATACAGGTAAACACTGCCTATAATACATGTAAACACTACCTATAATACAGGTAAACACTACCTACAATACATGTAAACACTTCCTATAATACAGGTAAACACTGCCTATAATACATGTAAACACTACCTATAATACAGGTAAACACTGCCTATAATACATGTAGACACTGCCTATTACACAGGTAAACACTACCTATAATACAGGTAAACGCTGCCTATAATACAGGTAAAAACTTCCTATAATACATGTAAACACTACCTATTATACATGTAAACACTACCTTTAATACAGGTAAACACTGCCTATAATACAGGTAAACACTACCTATAATACATGTAAACACTACCTATAAAACAGGTAAACACTACCTATAATACAGGTAAACACTACCTATAATACAGGTAAACACTACCTATAATACAGGTAAACACTACCTATAATACAGGTAAACACTACCTATAATACAGGTAAACACTACCTATAATACATGTAAACACTACCTATAATACAGGTAAACACTGCCTATAGTACAGGTAAACACTACCTATAATACATGTAAACACTACCTATAATACAGGTAAACACTTCCTATAATACAGGTAAACACTACCTATAATACATGTAAACACTGCCTATAATACAGGTAAACACTACCCATAATACAGGTATACACTACCTATAATACATGTAAACACTACCTATAATACATGTAAACACTGCCTATAATACAGGTAAACACTACCTATAATACAGGTAAACACTTCCTATAATACAGGTAAACACTACCTATAATACATGTAAACACTACCTATAATACATGTAAACACTACCTATAATACAGGTAAACACTTCCTATAAAACATGTAAACACTACCTATAATACAGGTAAACACTTCCTATAATACAGGTAAACACTACCTATAATACAGGTAAACACTACCTATAATACATGTAAACACTGCCTATAAGACAGGTAAACACTACCTATAATACAGGTAAACACTACCTATAATACAGGCAAACACTGCCTATAATACATGTAAACACTGCCTATAATACAGGTAAACACTACCTATAATACCAGTAAACACTACCTATAATACATGTAAACACTGCCTATAATACAGGTAAACACTACCTATAATACAGGTAAACACTTCCTATAATACAGGTAAACACTACCTATAATACAGGTAAACACTACCTATAATACATGTAAACACTACCTATAATACATGTAAACACTAACTTTAATACATGTAAACACTACCTATAATACATGTAAACACTACCTATAATACAGGTAAACACTACCTATAATACAGGTAAACACTACCTATAATACATGTAAACACTGCCTATAATACAGGTAAACACTACCTATAATACAGGTAAACACTACCTATAATACAGGTAAACACTACCTATAATACATGTAAACACTGCCTATAATACAGGTAAACACTACCTATAATACAGGTAAACACTACCTATAATACATGTAAACACTACCTATAATACAGGTAAACACTACCTATAATACATGTAAACACTGCCTATAATACAGGTAATCACTGCCTATAATACAGGTAAACACTACCTATAATACAGGTAAACACTACCTATAATACAGGTAAACACTGCCTATAATACAGGTAAACACTACCTATAATACATGTAAACACTACCTATAATACAGGTAAACACTGCCTATAGTACAGGTAAACACTACCTATAATACATGTAAACACTGCCTATAATACAGGTAAACACTACCCATAATACAGGTAAACACTACCTATAATACATGTAAACACTACCTATAATACATGTAAACACTACCTATAATACAGGTAAACACTTCCTATAAAACATGTAAACACTACCTATAATACAGGTAAACACTTCCTATAATACAGGTAAACACTACCTATAATACAGGTAAACACTACCTACAATGCAGGTAAACACTACCTATAATACATGTAAACACTACCTATAATACAGGTAAACACTACCTATATTACAGGTAAACACTACCTATAATACAGGTAAACACTACCTATAATACAGGTAAACACTACCTATAATACAGGTAAACACTACCTATAATACAGGTAAAAACTACCTATAATAAAGGTAAACACTACCTATAATACAGGTAAACACTACCTATAATACAGGTAAACACTACCTATAATACAGGTAAACACTACCTATAATACATGTAAACACTACCTATAATACAGGTAAACACTGCCTATAGTACAGGTAAACACTACCTATAATACATGTAAACACTACCTATAATACAGGTAAACACGACCTATAATACAGGTAAACACTACCTATAATACAGGTAAACACTACCTATAATACAGGTAAACACTACCTATAATACAGGTAAACACTGCCTATAATACAGGTAAACACTGCCTATAATACATGTAAACACTACCTATAATACAGGTAAACACTACCTACAATACATGTAAACACTTCCTATAATACAGGTAAACACTGCCTATAATACATGTAAACACTACCTATAATACAGGTAAACACTGCCTATAATACATGTAGACACTGCCTATTACACAGGTAAACACTACCTATAATACAGGTAAACGCTGCCTATAATACAGGTAAAAACTTCCTATAATACATGTAAACACTACCTATTATACATGTAAACACTACCTTTAATACAGGTAAACACTGCCTATAATACAGGTAAACACTACCTATAATACATGTAAACACTACCTATAAAACAGGTAAACACTACCTATAATACAGGTAAACACTACCTATAATACAGGTAAACACTACCTATAATACAGGTAAACACTACCTATAATACCAGTAAACACTGCCTATAATACAAGTAAACACTGCCTATAATACAGGTAAACACTACCTATAATACAGGTAAACACTACCTATAATACAGGTGAACACTACCTATAATACAGGTAAACACTACCTATAATACATGTAAACACTACCTATAATACAGGTAAACACTACCTATAATACAGGTAAACACTACCTATAATACAGGTAAACACTACCTATAATACAGGTAAACACTTCCTATAATACAGGTAAACCCTACCTATAATACAGGTAGACACTACCTATAATACAGGTAAACACTACCTATAATACAGGTAAACACTACCTATAATACATGTAAACACTACCTATAAAACAGGTAAACACTACCTATAATACAGGTAAACACTACCTATAATACAGGTAAACACTACCTATAATACAGGTAAACCCTACCTATAATACAGGTAAACACTACCTATAATACAGGTAAACACTACCAATAATACAGGTAAACACAACCTATAATACATGTAAACACTACCTATAAAACAGGTAAACACTACCTATAATACAGGTAAACACTACCTATAATACAGGTAAACACTACCTATAATACAGGTAAACACTGCCTATAATACAGGTAAACACTGCCTATAATACAGGTAAACACTACCTATAATACAGGTAAACACTACCTATAATACATGTAAACCCTACCTATAATACAGGTAAACACTACCTATAATACAGGTAAACACTACCTATAATACAGGTAAACACTACCTATAATACATGTAAACACTACCTATAAAACAGGTAAACACTACCTATAATACAGGTAAACACTACCTATAATACATGTAACCACACCTATAATACAGGTAAACACTGCCTATAATACAGGTAAACACTACCTATAATACAGGTAAACACTACCTATAATACAGGTAAACACTACCTATTATACAGGTAAACACTACCTATAATACATGTAAACACTACCTATAATACAGGTAAACACTACCTATAATACAGGTAGACACTACCTATAATACAGGTAAACACTACCTATAATGCGGGTAAACACTACCTATAATACAGGTAAACACTACCTATAATACAGGTAAACACTACCTATAATACATGTAAACACTACCTATAATACAGGTAAACACTACCTATAATACAGGTAAACACTACCTATAATACAGGTAAACACTACCTATAATACAGGTAAACACTACCTATAATACAGGTAAACACTACCTATAATACAGGTAAACACTACCCATAATACAGGTAAACACTACCTATAATACAGGTAAACACTTCCTATAATACAGGTAAACACTGCCTATAATACAGGTAAACACTACCTATAATACAGGTAAACACTACCTATAACACAGGTAAACACTACCTATAATACAGGAAAACACTACTTATAATACAGTTAAACACTACCTATAATACAGGTAAACACTACCTATAATACATGTAAACACTACCTATAATACATGTAAACACTACCTATAATACATGTAAACACTACCTATAATACAGGTAAACACTTCCTATAATACATGTAAACACTACCTATAATACAGGTAAACACTACCTATAATACAGGTAAACACTACCTATAATACAGGTATACACTACCTATAATACAGGTAAACACTTCCTATAATACAGGTAAACACCACCTATAATACAGGTAAACACTACCTATAATACAGGTAAACACCTCCTATAATACAGGTAAACACTGCCTATAATACATGTAAACACTACCTATAATACAGGTAAACACTACCTATAATACAGGTAGACACTTCCTATAATACAGGTAAACACTACCTATAATACATGTAAACACTACCTATAATACAGGTAAACACTACCTATAATACAGGTAAACACTACCTATAATACAGGTAAACACTTCCTTTAATACAGGTAAACACTACCTATAATACAGGTAAACACTACCTATAATACAGGTAAACACTTCCTATAATACAGGTAAACACTACCTATAATACAGGTACACACTACCTAAAATAAAGGTAAACACTACCTATAATACAGGTAGCCACTACCTATAATACATTTAAACACTGCCTATAATACAGGTAAACACTACCTATAATACAGGTAAACACTACCTATAATACAGGTAAACACTACCTATAATACAGGTAAACACTACCTATAATACAGGTAAACACTACCTATAATACAGGTAAACACTACCTATAATACATGTAAATACTGCCTATAATCCAGGTAAACACTACCTATAATACAGGTAAACACTACCTATAATACATGTAAACACTGCCTATAATACAGGTAAACACTACCTATAATACAGGTAAACACTACCTATAATACAGGTAAACAATACCTATAATACAGGTAAACACTACCTATAATACAGGTAAACACTACCTATAATACATGTAAACACTACCTATAATACAGGTAAACACTACCTATAATACAGGTAAACACTACCTATAATACAGGTAAACACTGCCTATAATACATGTAAACACTACCTATAATACATGTAAACACTGCCTATAATCCAGGTAAACACTACCTATAATACAGGTAAACACTACCTATAATACATGTAAACACTGCCTATAATACAGGTAAACACTACCTATAATACAGGTAAACACTACCTATAATACATGTAAACACTACCTATAATACAGGTAAACACTACCTATAATACATGTAAACACTGCCTATAATACATGTAAACACTACCTATAATACAGGTAAACACTACCTATAATACATGTAAACACTACCTATAATACAGGTAAACGCTACCTATGATGCATGTAAACACTGCCTATAATACATGTAAACACTACCTATAATACAGGTAAACACTACCTATAATACATGTAAACACTGCCTATAATACAGGTAAACACTGCCTATAATACAGGTAAACACTACCTATAATACATGTAAATGCTACCTATAATACATGTAAACGCTACCTATAATACAGGTAAACACTACCTATAATACATGTAAACACTGCCTATAATACATGTAAACACTACCTATAATACAGGTAAACACTACCTATAATACATGTAAACACTGCCTATAGCACAGGTAAACACTGCCTATAATACAGGTAAACACTACCTATAGTACAGGTAAACACTACCTATAATACAGGTAAACAATACCTATAATACAGGTAAACACTACCTATAATACATGTAAACACTACCTATAATACATGTAAACACTACCTATAATACAGGTAAACACTACCTATAATACAGGTAAACACTACCTATAATACAGGTAAACACTACCTATAATACAGGTAAACACTACCTATAATACAGGTAAACACTTCCTATAATACAGGTAAACACTACCTATAATACAGGTAAACACTACCTATAATACAGGTAAACACTACCTATAATACAGGTAAACACTACCTATAATACAAGTAAACACTACCTATAATACAGGTAAACACTACCCATAATACATGTAAACACTACCTATAATACAGGTAAACACTGCCTATAATACAGGTAAACACTACCTATAATACATGTAAACACTGCCTATAATACAGGTAAACACTACCTATAATACAGGTAAACACTACCTATAATACATGTAAACACTGCCTATAATACAGGTAAACACTGCCTATAATACAGGTAAACACTACCTATAGTACAGGTAAACACTACCTACAATACAGGTAAACACTACCTATAATACATGTAAACACTGCCTATAATACAGGTAAACACTACCTATAATACAGGTAAACACTACCTATAATACATGTAAACACTGCCTATAATCCAGGTAAACACTACCTATAATACAGGTAAACACTACCTATAATACAGGTAAACACTTCCTATAATACAGGTTAACACTACCTATAATACAGGTAAACACTACCTATAATACAGGTAAACACTACCTATAATACAGGTAAACACTACCTATGATACAGGTAAACACTACCTATGATACATGTAAACACTACCTATAATACAGGTAAACACTGCCTATAATACAGGTAAACACTACCTATAATACATGTAAACACTGCCTATAATACAGGTAAACACTAACTATAATACAGGTAAACACTACCTATAATACATGTAAACACTACCTATAATACAGGTAAACACTACCTATAATACAGGTAAACAATACCTATAATACAGGTAAACACTACCTATAATACAGGTAAACACTTCCTATAATACAGGTAAACACAACCTATAATACAGGTAAACACTACCTATAATACAGGTAAACACTTCCTATAATACATGTAAACACTACCTATAATACAGGTAAACACTTCCTATAATACAGGTAAACACTACCTATAATACATGTAAGCACTACCTATAATACAGGTAAACACTACCTATAATACATGTAAACACTACCTATAATACATGTAAACACTGCCTATCGCCATACACGAAATGTGTCAAGACGTTAACAACTCACAATAATTATCGTATTATGGGAAGTAACAAATGAGCACCACCACAAAACAAGACCCAGGACACCCAAGGGTCACTCAACTAGCCGCGCGTCACGCCAGTCACTCATCTACTGTAGGTCCAGACACACGGCCATACTATTCACAATCCCCGGCTTACATTACACAGTGTATGAAATATACACCTAAAATAAACCGTGAAACATATAATATAGACTAATTAAACATATTCCAAATTAATTAGTAGAAAGTTTAACTAAGAAGAAACTGAACAAAGTCAAGTTTCACAAAGTCGAGTTCCGGTTCGCATCTAAATAAAGCAGTCAAGCAGTATTGTATAATGGTAATGGTTGACCCTCGTGTAACGAAGATGGGCGGCCCAAGGGCCACCTAGGCGTGAATTTGTTAAAGGTGTAGAAGCTGTCGCCAACACAACAACCACACCCTGAGTTAATGAGCAGCATGATCAGTGTCAAGGAATAGTCCGAGAAGACCGGACAACTCGTCAACTGCGCTGGCTAACCATTACCCTGGAATACGATCCGCAAATCGATTAACATCCAGGTTTCCAATTATTGGATGCAGAGGATGACATCAAGGAGGTCTTTTATGCCGATCTCCACAGAGTTAACCTCTATCCCTAGTGAAGATAAGGTTGTGCTCCTAGGCGACTTTAATGCCAGGGATGGCAGAGATGCTAACATTTGGCAGGTAACCATAGGGAGAAGTGGACTAGGCAAGTGTAATCCCTAATGGACTACTCCTTTTCAACAAGTGTGCTGCACACAACCTCACTATCACCAATACCTTGTTTAGGCAGACCGACAAGTTCAAGGGTTCATGGCAACACCCACGATCCAAACACTGGCACTCATTGACCACATCACCTGAGCCGCGCGTGGCTCAGACCACTGTGACACTGATCATCAGCTCGTCAGAGCCAAGCTCTTACTTCACGTCGCCCCAAACCGGCGAAAGCAACAAGCCTCCAGAAGAGGTTTTAACACTAAGCGTCTGAAGGATCCAGCGGTAGCACATGCCTCCAGCGAGCAGCTCGAACATGGGCTGATAAACAACCTGATAAAAAACAACCCGGCAGTCATCTCTGTCTGTCCCCGTCGCCACTCGTCCGTCACCATAGGACTTTTGGGGGTATAGGGGTTTTGATGATGATGAGAGGTATGATGAAATGGATGATGGCTGCACGTGAGTTGATTTATGTGGTGAGGCAGAAGTGCAGGCTGCAGCAACACATCTTGACTCTCCCTTTTCCTGATCCAGTGGTGCAAATGTTGCAATGACTGGGGAGAGGGAGAGTTGCAATGGACTGCCGATAGTCCAGTTTGTTGGATTTCGCCTTTGTAGCCTGTCCATCATGCATTGCCTTCACCTGCCGTGGTAGTCGTTGGGTTCCTAGGTTGGTCACCACTTCCGCCAATACCGCCGATGGGGTCTTGTTGGAGCTCTGTAAGCATGTCTGCCTGATGCGGGGCTCCACCACAGATTTTACGTTAAGGGTTTACTCCTGTAGCCTTATGCCTACCAAGTGTTGGCCCACACAGCTGTCTATGATTGGCTAATTAGGTGATGCCCGAGAACGACCAATGTCAATGAGGGTGGTTCACGGACTGTAGGCTTCTATAAGTTCTCTAATGTTTTGATTTACGATGTTTCTTTATATCAGTGATATTTAGTTTTGGTTGTTAAAACATTATGTACGAGGCATATTTTGTTTTATAGGTGTACACTTTTAATGTATTGTATTAGGATTAGTTGGCAACGGAGCCATATTTGTGTGGTTGTGGTGGTGATGGTCAGCGTGAGCCACAGACTGAACCGGACAGCACGGAGAACCAGGAACTCCAGGCCTGATATACACACGCTGACGTGGGGTACAAGATGGCCGCCGAGTTGTGCGTGAAGTAATTGGAGATATTTGGACATGAAAACTTGCTCTGTGAATGTAAATAGTGTAATATATGTCACTGTTACACGACGAGTTTCCATAAGCCCTTCCTTTCGGTCTGAAAGTCCTGTGACAACTGACACCAAAGTTAATCCACAAGGCAGGGGGGCAGTGGTTTGTGGGCGCCAGGAGTGTCCACAAGCCAGGAGGCCTGTGCGCCTTCCCTCTGGGGCCCACTACTGTTCCGAGATCCCCTGCTGGTGTAGCCTGGGCCCACGAGGTACCCAGTTACCATGTGTTGTCATGAGGAAGAACAGCAGGAGTTTTGACGGTGAAGAGGCTGTGTACTGGCAGGCAAAGACTTGTGCAAGTTGCTTCCCTGTTCACCACGAGGACTAGCCAGCGGCGGAAGCTAAAAGCAAGGAGCAAGCAGTGCTTTTACCATAACACTAACATAATAATAATGGTTGCCCCTCGTGTAAAGAGGATGGCCGGCCCTAGGGCCATCTAGGCGTGAATTTGTTAAAGGTGTAGAAGCTGTCGCCAACACAACAACCACGTCCTAAGTTAACGAGCTGCATGACCCAGTGTTAAAGAGTAGTTCGAGAAGACCGGACAACTCGCCAACTGAACTGGCTAACCATTACCCTGGAACACGACCCGGAAATCGATTAAAATCCAGGTCCCCAATTACTGCTGGGTAGACAAGAGGCAAATGGCGTAAAGAAACATGCCCATAGTTTCACCCTGTCCGGGGATCGAATCCGGGTCCGCTTGCTGGCGAGAGGAGCATGCTGACCATTACACCACAGGTCGCCTAACACTAACATAATACTGCCACACTGGACGCATTACACCACCCTGCATACGCACACACCACTACCATTATCACTCACCGACACCACCACCACCACCACCACCACCAACAACAACAACACCACCACCAACACCACCACCACCACCACCACCACCACCACCACCACCAACACCACCACCACCAATACCACCAACACCACCACCACCACCACCAACACCACCACCACCGTTAACACCACCACCACCACCAACACCACCACCACCACCAACACCACCACCACCACCATCACCAACACCACCACCACCACCACCACCACCACCACCAACACCACCGTTAACAACCACCACCACCGTTAACAACCACCACCACCGTTAACACCACCACCACCGTTAACAACCACCACCACCGTTAACACCACCACCGTTAACAACCACCACTGACACTACCACCACAACTGCTAACACCACATCATACCATCATTATCACCACCACCACCACCACCACCACCACCTCCACCACAACCACCACAACCTGTTCTATAATGACCCTGAGCTGAAAAAACTCAGGGCTAGGGTCAGGAGGGTGGGTAAGGGTTACAGACAATTTAGAACACCTCAAATGTTACAATTGTATCAAGCTTCCCTTGCTGCTGTCAGGAAACGTGTAAACGAACTCAGACAAAATGCATGGGAGACATATGTCAACAGCCTGAACCAACACACATCCCTCAGCAAAGCCTGGAAAGACATAAACATAATCAGAGGTAAAAACAGAAGACACGTCTCCCATCCAAACCCTCTGCAAAAGTCTAATGAGCTAATAACAAAGTGGGCTCATGTGTCTAGCTATGACATGTTACCAGCTAGGACTCGGGGACTCCTTGATGCGAAGTCTGTAGAGAGAAGTAATCTTATTAGCTTTATGCTGGGCAAACAGCACGATGAGAGTGATGTTCCATATACTGAGTGGGAGCTTGACGCCGCCCTCGCCAGGGGTAGGTCTACTTCCCCTGGAGAGGACGGGGTCACCTACAACATCATTAGACTACTAAGGCGCGTGCCAGGCAATCCATTGTTAGTATTGTACAATATGAGTCATGCCGAGGGCCAACTACCCACATCATGGACCAGCAGCATTGTTGTACCAGGACAGCCTGATGCCTTTCGTCCCATATCACTAACCAGCTGCCTGTGTAAAACCTTTGAGAGGATGGTTCTTGGCAGACTCTTATATAGAATCAGAGAACACATGTCTCCTAACATAAATGGCTTCACCCATGGTAAAGGTGTACATAATTGCATCACCACATTCCTAACTGTGCATGGTGATGAAAGGCACAGATACACCACATTTCTTGACCTAAAAGCTTCATTTGATTTTGCCAATAGGCAACTGATATTGTACGAACTAGCCAAAATGGATATAGGAGGTAGGCTGTTACACTGGATAAGTGGTTACCTAACCAACAGAAGGGCTGCTGCATTGTTTCAGGGTTACAAAAGTGAAGTTAAAGATATGCAACTTGGTACCTCAAGGTGGAGTACTTAGCCCCACTTTGTTCAATGTTCTTATGAATGTATTATTAAATTTAATACCAGACAACCCCAGCAATATCTCAATCAGCTATGCTGATGATATTCTTATACATACAAAAACTCATCGTGAAATGCAAACCACCCTGAACCATGTATAAGCAGCCTGTGAACACCTCGGTCTTATTATCTCCACTGAGAAAACTAAGGTGTTCAACAAACAAGCTGGTAACCGCAAACGCGGCCCCGCCAAGTTCAAGATAGGTAACAACACAATTGACTATGTTTCTTCTTTTAAATATCTTGGTGTTTCCGTCCCTTGTACCCTACCTGCCATACAACAGCTAACCCGCCAATGTACTGACAGACTGAGACCTCTTAGAAGTGTAGCGGGGTACAGCCCGCACTATGGTGCTAATATTAGAATTGTTAAAACAATGTACCTAGGCTATATAAGATCTCTGATAGATTACCACGCACCAGCCCTGGTCATTCGTGACGGGAAAGGCGTTGGCAAGCTCGAGAAAATGCAAAATAAAGCCCTCAGAATTATCCTAGGACGTCCCATGAGCACTAAAGTACTTAATATGAGGAAAGAACTAGGTATACCCAGTGTTAAAGATAGAATAATTGAAGTCAACCTCATGATAGCCCTGAGGCTTCTGCGTGGTGATCCTGATAACATTGTTTCCTTAAAATTGCTAGAATGTATGAACCATGGGACTACTGAGTCTAAATGGATCCAAACTACAGCTACACATATGAAGATATTTGGACTAAACCACCTGTACAAAGTTGAGACACAACAGCGCTTCCTGCCACCCTGGCGGACAGTTCCCTTCGATATCACAATACCGACGTATCCGCCTAAAAAATTAATTATACAAAGCATTTATCTCCAACACACTGCCAAATTGAGAGCTCTTGAACACATACACACTCTACAGACTGATGATAATATCACACAGACCATCTACACTGATGGATCTCTAAACACCGCCTGTGGGAGGGCTAGAAGTGCTATTGTTGTGACTCAACCTGACGGTAATATAATTGAGAAAGGAGTTAGAATTAACAACTGGGCATCCACTCTACAAACTGAATTAGTTGCCATACTCACAGCTATTAAATTCATTGAAACCACTGTTACTGACAGTCTCATCATCACTGACTCTCTATCCTCACTACTTGCCCTTGGCACCCTCGACTCAGGTTGTCACGCTCTTGTCTCTGAAGCCAGACACAAATATGCGTGCCTTGTTGACCGGGGTATCAGGGTCAAACTGTTGTGGATCCCCTCTCACATAGGCCTCATAAAACATGACAGAGTTGATGCCCTCGCCAAATTCGCGTCTAACAAAGACACCGTTGAATACAATTTGGGTCTGTCAAAAAGAACCCTTAAAACTGTAATTAGGAAAGAACTTATTGATGAGTTTGACGCAAGTAGACAAGTGCAAACAGGCACTAGTCGATCCATAGTTTACCATGATGAGATGTATCAAGTGAAACATGTATATGGAACAAGTAACAAGATCACTAGATTACAAGATGTTGTAACCGCTAGATTAAGGTTAGGATATAAGTACCTTTGGCAGTATGTTCCTCAAGCAGATGTACACAAAACTAAATGTAAAGTGTGTGGCCAGACATATAGCCACACACTTGAACACTACGTCCTCGACTGTGTGAAGATAGAACCTTTTAGGGACAGGTCCAAGCACACTGTGTGTGAAATGGCACAACACTATTCTCTAATGGCAAGGTAGCCGACATATTAAGATTGTATCCACTTTTTTGCACTTAGTAACTATATCAGTTCTCATGTACAGAACCAAATACGCAATGTTCTTGAATACCTCCCACGTAAATGTGAATAACAAAGTGTGAGGCCAGACATACTGCCTCACACGCCTGTGCTCACGCATTTGTGAATAAGTTACCCTTTATGTATAGAACTAAACAAATAATGTAAATGAAATACTGTGTAACTTTCAGTGCCATAATATCCTGACAACGGGGGTTAATTATTATGACCCTTTGTAAACCCTACTCTGTAATCCTTTTGCGCTACCGCTCACAGGATGAGTGTGGGGTGCACAATAAAGTAGCCGCTGCAAGCGGCAAAATCAAATCAATCACCCCTACCACCACTACCATCACCACCACCACTACCATCACCACCACCACTACCACTACCATCACCACCACCACTACCATCACCATCACCACCACCACTACCATCACCATCACCACCACCACCACCACCACCACCACCACCATCACCACCACCACCACTACCATCACCACCACCACCACTACCATCACCACCACCACCACTACCCTCACCACCACCTCCACCACCAACACC
>CAUDMG010002684.1:0-159045 GCA_958450375.1 Homarus gammarus
TCATTTCGTGTTTCGTTCTTTCGGGTATTTCGGTTCTCTTTGGAGAAGGCCTTTGAAAATTTAATGATGGTTTATTGGTAATTGTCTGAGTTTGTTCTTGACATTCAGATCACTTTTACATATTTCACCCAAAACAGTATTTTAAGAACAAACGTAAATAAGAATTAAATAAAATAAAAATTATCAGATGATTCCTGACAATATTTGAAGATAAATACATTAATATTTCTATGAATAATTATCCAATAATTTATCTTCTACAGCGGCGTAGACGTTGGTATTTTGTCTTTGTATTAAACATGTGATGAAAATTTATCTCAAAGTTAATTATGTGATGTTAGCTATTAATACCTGTTATTGTTGTTGTCATTATAATTCATCCATGGTAATTTTTCTTGGTGTGTGTGGGTGTGTGTGTGTGTGTGGTGTGTGTGTGTGTGAACTCTACCTCACATCACCGTCCCTTCTGCCCCCTCACCTCTCCCCAGGTACAAGAAAGACGCAAGAAAAAGCATAAAAAAAGAACAAGAAGATGAGGGCAGTGGTTCAACAGGTGCGGTGGTTGCAGTTATGCAAGAGATTAGGCAAGAAGTGCTTACCTATATTGCCTGAGTGGGGGAGAGGGGTGAGAGGGGCGGGTGAGAGAGGAGAAGAAGAAGGTTGGGGGAGAACAGGAAGGTGAAAAGGGAGAGAGAGAAGTTTAGGAAGGTTGTGAAGCATGAGGAAAAAAGGGGAGCAGTCGTGGAGGGAGGAGGAGGGGTGGGGGGGTTTGGTGGACGGGGAGAGGGAGGAAGGAAGAGATGAAGAGGAGAGGAGGTAGAAATATAAGACCCTTACACTCCCTCACCCTCGACTATAACAACCAGTACCATCACATACCTAAAACTACAACATTATCACCACTACCACCAGCCCCCAATACCAACAACCACCACTACTACCCCTTCTCCACAACCAACCACCACAACTACTAGCACCCTATTACCAACTACCACCACTACCAACTATCACAAACTACCCCCCATTATATATCAACCACCACCACCACTACCAGCCCACATTACAACCACCACCACTACCAACCACCACAAACTACCACAATCACCAACCACCATCACCACAACAACCAAACACCCAAACTTGAACCCCAACCTGACCAAACTTTTAGGTTGAGAAGCTGTAGACGGTCTCATCATGCCTAGGTCGAAAACATCTCTCTTCTCTCTCTCTCTCTCTCTCTCTCTCTCTCTCTCTCTCTCTCTGATGAAATAATTAGTGTGTGCAGGTGTATGTGTGTATATATGCATGATGTTTACATGTGTGTGTGTATATATGTACAGTATATAAATATGTATGTAAGAATGTATGTATGTATATATGTGATTAGTACGTACGTTGTAAATATTGCTATGTGTACAGCTTGGGTCCCCCCCCCCCCCCCCACACACAGGTGAAATAAATGATAGATAGATAGATAGATAGATAGAGCTTGGGTTAGATAGAAAAGGTAGATGTTATTCACTTCGGTAGATAACCTTACCATTCAAACACACTTAAATGATCCTTTCTCACGGTCTACAGGACACACACACTACTACAACCACCTCGCACTCTAACACACACACACACACACACACACACACACACACACACACTACTACAACCACCTCGCACTCTAACACACACACACACACACACACACACACACACACACACACACTTCCATCTCATTTCAACACACACTCTACTATACATCCTTCTCACTCCAACACAGACTTTGTCACATCTCCCTCTTACAGCAACACACACTCTACCACACTTGCCTCTCACTACAACACACTTTTTTCACAACATTCAGTCCACCACACACGTTCTTACCCTCTCACTCCAGCACACACACTACTATACATGACTCTTACTTCAACACACACACACACTCAAATTCCAACCATTTTCGTTCTCTGCTGCCACGCACTCTACCTCCCCTCCCCCCCCCACCCACCCTCGCGCCCCGGTGATACGAGGTCACCGGGCAATGATAGTAATCATAATAACACCACAATTCCTCACGACGCCGACTCGATAAGTCAATTACCCGGCGGGAGGCACAACACGCGTGGACTCCGGGCGAAGGGGGGAGCTGAAGACACACAGACGAGAGAGACCACCAACAGGAGAAACGAGGAGGAACTTACCCCTCTACCCCTTCCCTCACTCCTCATTAAACTCAACAAGTATAAAGACGACTCCTACAGATGGTAAATACTCCTTGATGTTATCCAGTAGGAGGGTATTTCTCTAACAGTCCCTTCAACAAGACGGCCTTCTACAGGAGCTTCATGAGAAGGACGAGTACATCATAAGGGACTTTTCGTCGCTGTTGTTTCTTCCTGCTGTAGTCTTGAAGAAGGATGGATTTCATGCTTCGTAAGATAGAGTTTCGAGGTCTCGACCGATTGGAGAGTTTAGTCGATGACACTGGCGATTATGTCAGAGAGTGGCCCTGGTGGTGGTTGTGACGAGTGTACCTGATGGTGATGACAGGTCGAGGAAGCCGTGTGTCTACCTGCAGTTGTGGTGTAGATGGTGATGATGACAGCCTATAGACAGGAGATGTCGATAGGTGAAGGAGTTAACGGACAGAACTTTTGACAGGTGGAGACGTGTGGAGACGGTGATGTTGACAGGTGAAGACGTGTGTACATTGCAGTGTTGACAGGTGAAGGAAACTGTATACCTGGGGCAGGTGTGTACGGGAGTGTGACGAAAGGTAGTACAGGTATAAAAATCAGGATTCATATACATGTGATGGTAAAACTGCGTGGTATATTTATAATTATAGAAAGACTGTAATCTCTCTCTCTCTCTCTCTCTCTCTCCATACACACACTATAGCAGCCATGAAAAGCAAATTATGTTATAGAGAAAATGTGAACTTCTTTAAGTTACTGAGTGATTATTTAAGTATGTGTAATATAAATGCGCTGGTCTTTCACGCCGATTTACACAGGTGATTCATTTTAATTAAAGTGTCGGAAGGTTTAGGTGAGTTTTTTACAGGTGTGGAGAAGTGTTGTGAGCAAATGATGATTAATACAGGCAGTTCCCCCCCTCCCCCCCGGTGTTGAGATGAAGTCTCTCTCTCTCTCTCTCTCTCTCTCTCTCTCTCTATCGTGTTGACGTGCTAAAGCTGGTAAGAGTGACAGATAATAGTACAGACACTCAGCAGATGAGTGTGTGTGTGTGTGTGTGTGTGTGTGTTTTGTGCGTGTGTGTGGTGTGTGTTGTGTGTGTGTGTGTTGTGTGTGTTTTGTGTGTGTGTGGGTTTTTTATGTTTCTGTGTATGTGCGTTTGTGTGTATCTTTTGTGTTTTGTGTGTGTGTGTTGTGTGTGTTGTGTGTTGCATGTTTCTGTGTATCTGCGTTTGTGTGTATCTTTGTGTTTTGTGTGTGTGTGTGGTTATTTGTACGTGTTTGTTTGTGTGTCTATGTGTGTGTGTGTATGTTTCTACTTCCCTATCTTTGCTTTATAATCAATGTGTATAAGTTTGTGCGTTTCTATATGTAAATTTATATATGTGTGTTTATATAGTTCATTTATATATACAACTATATTATTTCTTGTAAATAAACATCGGAAGCAATTAAAACATCCATCCATTCAATCTATCTGTGTCTATCTGTCTATTCATCAATCCAGTCTATATCTGTCTGTGTCTGTCTGTCTGTCTGGCTGGCTGGCTATCCATCACATCTATCAGTCTATCATACCCATCAATCATGCCCTGATCCGCGTGTGTTTTGAGAGGAAAGTGAGCCAGTTGTGCAACGCCAGGTTCTGACAAGTCGTTTAATCCCGAGCGGCGTGCAGCTGTCAGCGGGTCGTCACGGCTGACACCCGGATGACAGGAGGCGTGACTGGAGAGAACAGTTCCCACGCTGTCAGACTCACGTAGACGTACCCTCTCTCCTGAGTAAGCGGAGGGGGGTGAGAGGGAGAGGAAGGGGTGAAAAGGAGAGGAAGGGATGAGAGGGAGAGGAGGAAGGGGTTGAGAGGGAGAGGAGGTGGGAGAGAAGGAGAGGAAGTGGTGAGAGGAAGAGAAAGAGGTGAGAGGGAGAGGAAGGAGTGAGAGAGAGAGGAAGGGGTGAGAGGGGGGGAGGAGGTGGGTGGGAGGAAGAGGAGGGGATGAGAGGGAGAGGAGGTGGGCGAGAGGGAGAGGATGGAGAGGGTGAGAGGGAGAGGAGGGGGTGAGAGAGAGGAGGTGGGTGAGAGGGAGAGGAGGTGGGTGAGAGGGAGAGGAGGTGGGTGAGAGGGAGAGGAGGGGGTGTGAGAGGGAGAGGTGGGTGAGAGGGAGAGGAGGTGGGTGAGAGGGAGAGGAGGGAGTGAAAGGAAGAGCAGGGGTGAGAGGGAGAGGAGGGAGTGAAAGGAAGAGCAGGGGTGAGAGGGAGAGGGGAGGTGAGAGGGACATGAGGGGTGAGAGGAAGAGGAGGGCGTGAGAGGGAGAGGAAGGAGGAGGTGGGTGAGAGGGAGAGGAGGGGATGAGGAGAGGAGGGGAAGGAGAGAATAGGATAAGAGAGAGATGGGAAAGTAAGATAGGGAAAGGAAGAGGAAAGAAGCGGGAGAGAGAGACAGAAAGAACGATAGAGGATAAGATGAAAGGAGAGGAAGAGAGGCAGACGGACAGACAGGCAATCAGAGTGAGAAAGGCAATCGGGCAGAGACAGCTAGAGAGACAGAGACCGATATTTTAAGAAAGACAAACTCACAGAAACCGACAGACAGACAGACAGAGTGTTTCTGCCCGTCTGTCTGACTGTCTCTGTCTGTCTGTCTCTTTCGTCTGTGTTAGTCTCCGTCTCTCTGTTTCTGTCTGTCCCTCTCTTTCTGTCTGTCTGTCTGTTTGCTGTCTGTGTGTGTCTCTGTCTATCGTTCTTTGTTTCTCTGTGTCTGTCTCTGTTTGTCTATCTGTCAGTCTCTTTATGTCTGTCTGTCAGTCTCTGTGTGTCTGTCTGTCAGTCTCTGTATGTCTGTCTGAGTGTCTGTCTCTGTCTGTCTATTTCTGTCTCGGTATGTCTATGTCTTTCTCTCATTCGTTATCTGTTTGTCTAACTGTCTTTGTTCGTCTGTCATTTGGTCTGACTGTCTCTGTCTATCTGTCTGTATGTCTGTTTTATCTTTATCACTTTGACTATATGTCTGTCTGTCTGTATGTCTTTCTCACCCTGTCTGTCTCTCTGTCATTCTTTCTCGCTCTGTTTGTCTTTCTCACTCTGTCTGTCTTCTTCACTCTGTCTGTCATTCTCACTTTGTCTGTCTCTGTCTGACTGTGTGTCTGCGTCTTTCTCTGCCTGTCATATCTTTCTCACAATGTAGGTCCCTGTCTGACTGTCTATCTGTATGTCTGCCTCTGCCTGTCTACCTTTCGCATTCTGTCTGTCTGTTTGACTATCTCTGTCCGTCTGTCTGTTGGTCTCTGTCTGTGTGTGAGTGTCTCTGTCTGTGTGTCTCTCAGTCTATTTATCTTTGTGTCTCAATATCTGTCTGTTTGTCTGTTTCAGTTTATGTCTGTCTGGCAGACAGAGACAGACAGACAAAGACAAATACAGATAGAGATTGAGACAAACAGACAGAGACAGACAGACAGAAACAGACACAGACACACAGACAGAGATTGAGATATAAAGACAGACAGAGACTGAGACACACAGGCAGAGACACAGACAGACATGACAGAGACCAACAGACAGACAGAGAGATTCCTACAAGTTGTTATTATTTCTTCTTTTACCAAAGTGTTCCTGTTGCTTAACAACTCAATCAGATACGTTATGGTTACGTGGTGAGTCAAGGGACAGTTGTCTGTTTCAGTTTGGGTGACAGCGGTCGAGCCTGAGAAGAGCGCCGGACCTTCTTATTTACGGCGATTCCTTCTTTATCTTGAGTTAGTAGCCAAGATTGGCTGCAAAAGGGCCACACACAGCGTCAATACAATTGTAACTCTGCTATTTGAGTATAAATTCATACAAATCCTGAGAAAAACTACGTAAATATATGAATTATTAAAGAAAAACAACAACACCAACAAATGTAACATAAAAGAACCTTGAGAAAAGCCGACAGTAGACCCGTGGCGGCGGCCTGTAGCACCGCCGGGACCAGGTCGAGGCTGGGCCCAGCCTGTTGCTCACAACTGATCACTCGGGTATGGAAGTGCTGTATGGTAGTGTGCTGTGGTGTAGGGTAGTGTAGTGTGCTGTGGTGTAGGGTAGTGTAGTGTACTGTGGTGTAGGGTAGTGTAGTGTGCTGTGGTGTAGGGTAGTGCAGTGTGCTGTGGTGTAGGGTAGTGTAGTGAGCTGTGGTGTAGGGTAGTGTAGTGTGCTGTGGTGTAGGGTAGTGTAGTGTGCTGTGGTGTAGGGTAGTGTAGTGAGCTGTGGTGTAGGGTAGTGTAGTGAGCTGTGGTGTAGGGTAGTGTAGTGAGCTGTGGTGTAGGGTAGTGTAGTGAGCTGTGGTGTAGGGTAGTGTAGTGAGCTGTGGTGTAGGGTAGTGTAGTGAGCTGTGGTGTAGGGTAGTGTAGTGAGCTGTGGTGTAGGGTAGTGTAGTGTGCTGTGGTGTAGGGTAGTGTAGTGTGCTGTGGTGTAGGGTAGTGTAGTGAGCTGTGGTGTAGGGTAGTGTAGTGTGCTGTGGTGTAGGGTAGTGTAGTGTGCTGTGGTGTAGGGTAGTGTAGTGTGCTGTGGTGTAGGGTAGTGTAGTGTGCTGTGGGTAGGTAGTAGTGTGCTGTGGTGTAGGGTAGTGTAGTGTGCTGTGGTGTAGGGTAGTGTAGTGAGCTGTGGTGTAGGGTAGTGTAGTGTGCTGTGGTGTAGGGTAGTGTAGGGTAGGGTACTGTAGTATGATGTTGAGAGGAGAGGGGATGGAGGTATCCCTTTTCGCCTTTTTTATTTACTTAATCTGTATCCCTTTTATCTCTCTCTTCCCTAACCTTTATCCAGCCCTATCGTTCTTCCTTCTTTATCCATATTCCTTCTTTATCTTTAATATTCATCTCGTTATGCTTACTTGTCTCTCAGCGTCTTGAAACTCTCGTGTGTGTGTGTGTGTGTGTGTGTGTGTGTGTTTGTAAAGGTGTTGGGAAAAGGTTATTGGTTTTGCTATGCTCTCTCTCTCTCTCTCTCTCTCTCTCTCTCTCTCTCATTATCAAGCCTCATCCCCACCCCTGACCTGACTGCTTCTCGGGAATA
The DNA here is from genome assembly GCA_958450375.1 of Homarus gammarus. NCBI lineage: Eukaryota > Metazoa > Arthropoda > Malacostraca > Decapoda > Nephropidae > Homarus > Homarus gammarus. Next base: position 7,236 of record CAUDMG010002684.1, read on the forward strand.
TTGAAACATATCCGCTATGTTTTTTGAGAGGCAGTAGATACAGGTTGTTCAGCCTGCCAATATTTGTTGATTTTTTCTCTCTCTCTCTCTCCCTACCTCTCCCCCTCTTTCTCTCCCCCTCTTTCTCTCCCTCCCTCCCTCTCTCTCTCCCTACGTCTGTCCCCCCCCCCCCCCCCCGTTTGTGAGTGAGGAGTGAGGGAGCAATGCATCAAGAGTTTCACCACTCTTCATAATATGGTTCAGCATATTTGGATAAAACGTATCAGGGAGGGAAAGCCAATCAACGAACGAGATGATTAGAAGGAAGGTTTTTATTGGTTAAAAAAAAATTATTTTCTTGGACCTCTCGCAGTACAACATGGATGCTTATCTATATGTTAATGCGTCGAGAAATTAAAAAATGGAATGATTTATCTTACTTATATATGTGTGCGTGTATAGACATAACGCACGCACGCACACAAAGCAATTACATATACAGACACGCACTCACGCAAGCACAGAGACATTCACGGACACAGACGAACACAAACAAGTGGTGATGTAAAAAAATAAACGAAAAGAGAGACAGAGACGTATAGACAGACAGACGATGACAGGAAGGGGAGACAGAAAGCCCAAGAATAAAAACAGGAAACCCAAAGACTGAACAAATGAGAGAGAGAGAGAGAGAGAGAGAGAGAGAGAGAGAGAGAGAGAGAGAGAGAGAGAGATGAATAAATAGATAGACAAAGACAGACAGAGAAATATATTGAGAGAGAGAGAGAGAGAGAGAGAGAGAGCTAACGAAGAACGGCAGTAATTACCCAGATATCAATCGACTGTTCTCAAGACGTGTGTGTGTGTGTGTGGCCGAGGTTATACACAGCCTGCAGGGAACAATAGTTAAGGCGCTAATAACTGCCTTAAACACTCTTGTCATTACGGGTCTTATCTCTGAGGAGGAAGTTAAGAAACGAGGCAAAGATGAAGAAGACTGCCAAGAGATTAAGACGATGATAAAGATGATGTGGAAGGAGACAAAGAGAGAGATGAGTAAACAGGATAATAGTGGATTGATATATTGAGTTCTTGTTCTTGTTCTTCTTCTTGTTCTTGTTCTTCTTCTGTTGTTTATTGTTGGTATTGTTGTATTATTGTTGTTGTTGTTTTTGAATAGTTGAAGCCAAAAACGATAAGTAATTAACTTGATTAATTTGGATGTAACTATGAAATTGTCTTAATTGATATTTAAGTACGCTTATTTACGTCTCCTGTCATTGATATAAGAGATTTTAAATAATCACACTTAAGAAAGCCACTTAATCACACTTAAAGGCTTCATCAGTCCAAGTCGAGTTGTTTAGTAGTAATCGCACTTGGAATAATTAATCTTTTCATTCCAAGTGTCTTAAGTAATCGCACTTTAGGACATTATCCACAAAATCCACAGATCTTAAGTAATTGCACTTAACACTACATGTGGTTCAAGTGCTAAGTAATTGCACTTACGATCTCGACACTTTTAAATAATCCTCACTTAAGGGATAATTACACTTGAAAATCATTCTACTTAAGGTTTTAAGTCGTTAGGGATAAGGCACTCAAGTCATCATACTCAACACCTTAGTCATCGTTCTCAGTGTCTTAAGTCATCGTTCTCACTGTCTTAAGTCCTCATACTCAACACCTTAGTCATCGTTGTCAGTGTCTTAAGTCATCATACTCAACACCTTAGACATCGTTCTCAGTGTCTTAAGTCATTAGACTCAACACCTCAGTCATCGTCCTCACTGTCTTAAGTCATCATACCCAACACCTCAGTCATTGTTCTCAGTGTCTTAAGTCATCATACTCAACACCTTAGTCATCGTTCTCAGTATCTTAAGTCATCATACCCAACACCTTAGTCATCGTTCTCAGTGTCTTAAGTCATCATACGCAAACTCGTAATCGTAGTTTTTTTCCCCCGTAATCTAACCTGAGCTCATTTCATATCATTACACTTAGGTTTAATGGGTCGCAATTCAAATTGTTGTTCTGGCTGTGGGTCGCAGTAAAAAACGTTTGAAAAACATTGTTCTAATATGTATGAGAATATGTTCGTCGCTGTCACTAATATTTACGTGTATTTATCCACATATATTCTTGTCACCCAGACGTACGTGATAGCCAAAGTGGGAGGAGTGAAGAACAATGGTATATTATTATGTGGGGCTGGCAACAAGTCGATCTATTGTGTATTAAGAGAAGAAGAGGCGATATTTCATGACAAGTGTCGTGAGTGTGTAGGGGGTGTGTGGGGAGTGTTATTGTGTGGGCAGTGTTGTGGGTGAAGAATTGATGTGAGGGAGTGTTGGTGTGCGGGAGGAAGGGTAAACGGGAAAAGAGAGACTGGTGGTAACTTGGCACCAGTAGATAAGCATAAAATAATAAACATAAAATCCTTTAAACAAAGAAAACACAGATAAACACCGAAGATAAGAGAAGATAAGAAAAACAAAAGTAATAAGAGTAAAATATTCAAATTTTGTTAAGATAATAAGATAAGTGACTGCTGGACAGGACCATAAGACATGGTACCTTGTGGGGGGTCTAGTTAGGAGTTTATTTTTACAGCATAACATAGTGGTCGAGGTTCCAGGTCATAGTTATTTATTTTAGTCGAGTAAATTTTCTCGGGATATGAAGGATAAAAATGGTGTGTGTGTGTGTGTGTGTGTGTGTGTGTTATAATCTTAAAGCGTTCACGTATATGTAAAAGCTTGTAAACCCGGACCATTGCGCTTTATAAACTCTCACCATCACCATTAAAACTCACCATTACGTCACCATCATTCCTTTTAGCTATCTTTTTTATCATTACTTCTTCATTCATACTTCAGTGGGGCACCAATAACCCTTCACCAGTAAATAGTTCCTCCAGTCACCTCACCATCATTTCACCATAATATCACCATTCTCATCGTTACCTCACTGTGGCCTTCCCAAGAACTTCACCATCTCTTTTACTATCACCATCACCTCACCATTACTTCACCATAACACCAGGGTCCGTTGCTACCCACACGATGACGTCACCATCTGCAACGAGGGCAATTTTTCTACTCCATGTCCGGTGCTTCTGGCTCGTGTGAGTAACCATAGTGTAGGTGTACACAGCGGTGGTGAGAGTGCACTTGGTAGGCCTCTCCATTGTGGGTGAGAGTATGAAAGGCAGACACTCATAATATTTAAAGTGTTTACCATGGAAGCTGTGACCCCCCCCCCCCCCCCCTAGTTCGCCAGGCCACCGCCAGGCGGACATTAATCAACATTCCAGAAGTTGTATTTATGTTACATGTGGTATTTTTGCAGTTTTTCTTCAATAATTGATTTATTTTCGCAGTTCTTAACGTGATTTTAAACTCAAATAGCAGAGTTACCGTGGCGCTGTTGTTTATAACTGTTTGGTATTCTTTTGTATGTGTTTTGGTATAGGTTCTTGCAAAATTTCTTCATGATTCACGACACTCATACACACGACAGTCAAACACGCACACACAAGTGTATCTTGAGTTAGTAGCCAAGATTGGCTGTAAAAGGGCCACACACAGCTTCAATACAATTGTAACTCTGCTATTGGAGTATAAATTCATACAAATCCTGAGAAAAACTACGAAAATATATGAATTATTAAAGAAAAACAACAAAACCACCTTCACAAAAGCCGACAGTAGACCCCTGGCGGTGGCCTGACGAACTACGTCTAGCACCGCCGGGAGCAGTTCGAGGCTGGGCCCAGCCAGTTGCTTTTTTTTTTAATGGGAATTAGCCCACCCGGGCACAGATCAAACGACCCACAACGGGGCCTGGGGGGGGGGGGGGGGCGAAAAAGGAACATAAATAAATTTAAAATATAGAAGAAAAAGGTTATACTGTGTTAATGTACACCAGGAGGAGGGTTTCTGTTTACTGGGGTTGGCGTCTCTTGGTGCCGCAGTAGGTGATTGGTGCTTTGGTAGAGTTAGTTTGTCTAACTGTCTCTGTCCGTCTGTCTCTCAGTCTCTGTCTGTAAAAAACGGTCAACTTAAAATCATTAAATTCGCTTGATAGCCAAAAAGATAATAATATCATCAATTCCATTTATTTTAGATGGACTTATTCATTTTTGTTGAAATCATGGACATACAAAGCCAATATAACTACATTTGATTCTACCAGTGTGAATGGCAAAGTTAATTAATATCACCACTCCAACTGTTGGCCCAAACAAGTCGTAAAGTAGTTCTTTTTTGTAATACATCGAGTCACTAAGGGAATATAAAAATAAAACATGAATTTAGGTCACTGAATTTATCTTATTAGTAGCAAATTGTGGTTAAACTGATGCACAAATGAAACATGCCTGGGAAGTACCTAGCACTAGTTACCTATTAAAATATGAAATCTAGGCTAATAAGTAATTATACTAAGGAAATGATTATTTTGGTAGTGCTGGACTGTTATTAATTGCCCTCATTACGAAAATTGGGTCGATATTAATTCTGATAAAGGACGTCATTGACCATCCCAGAGGAAGCTGTTCTCACCACTCTTCAAATAGACCATTTACGACTTTTTTTTAGTTCAATTTGATTTCAATACATTTCTACACATAAATTAGTTGTATTAGTTATCTTAAAGGCTTAACTTTTATGATGGTTTGGCGAATTTGGAGGATATAAACGGCGAGTAGAGGCTGGCGGCATTTTTCGTACACAAACATGGACCGCTTTTAAAAAGAACAATACAATTCTGCATGTGCTGTTCTGTATGGAGTATATCGTATAACAAATATTATTCCTTTGCAGATTTATACATTTTATGTCCATCCAAATCAATTTTCTTTCTTTTGGTTTCAAAAATAGTTCCCGGACGAAATTTCCCCATGTTCCAATAACGATGGCTGTCCACGGGTGAACCTCGTGGAGAACTGAAGTTGTTCCTGGAAATGAAATGGAAGGATGATTTACTAAGTTGATATTGTGTTCTCCTCTATCTCTCTCTTGTGTGTGGTTTTTTTTACGGGAATTAGCCAACCCGGGTAGGTCAAACGACCCACAACGGAGCCTGGGGGGCGAAAAAACAGAACTTTATTTTTATGAGATTCTGTCTGTTCGTCCATCTTGTGCGGGCAATCAACATGGTAGGTAGTGAGCCGGTCGAGTCTCTGTTGTTTTGACGCTTTTTTGTTTTTTTAATGCCCCAATTTAAAAGAGTGACTTACAGTAGATGAATTCACCATTTGGGGGTAAGGGTGGGGGGAGTGAGGGTGGGGGTGGGGGTTGGCGGGGTGAGGGTGGAGGGTGGGGGATGAGGGGTGTGGTAATGGAGAAGGTTTAGGTGAGGGAATTTAGTGGACAAAGACTTGAGAATCCAACAGACATATACACAAGATAGTCATACACACACATACATGGCAGTCATATGCACAAGACAGTCATACACGCACACACACACACGAGAGTCATGTACACAACAAGATAGTCATACACACACATATATGGCAGTCATATGCACAAGACAGTCATACACGCACACACACACACGAGTCATGTACACAACAAGATAGTCATACACACACATACATGGCAGTCATATGCACAAGACAGTCATACACGCACATACACACACGAGAGTCATGTACACAACAAGATAGTCATACACACACACACACATGGCAGTCATATGCACAAGACAGTCATACACGCACACACACACACGAGTCATGTACACAAGAAGACAAGTCATACACGCCCACATAGCTTGAATGTTGTACGGAGTGCCCCATTATATCTCTATGTTAATAAACGTCTACTTTTGGAGGTAGACTGCGTAAATATATGAATTATTAAAGAAAAACAGGAAAAACAGCTAATGTAACATAAATAGACCTTCCAAAAAGTCGATAGTAATTCCCCTGCCTGTGACACGACGAAGTAAGTACCTCTATCTAGCTCCTCCAGTCCCAGATCGAGGCAAGGCCAAGCCAGTTCATCACTTATTAACTAAACTCTCGGGTAGGTGTTGGGTGGTGTGGTGCAGTGCGTGGTGAAGGGTGGTGAAGTGTTGGGTAGGGTGGTGTGGGGTGGTGTAAGGTAAGGTAAGGTTAGGTAGGGTAGGACATCCCGTCTATAACCCCCCACCCACACCCATCATCCTCTCGCCCATCCTGGGAGGTGGGGAATGGTACCATCCGTCAGCCAACAACAGAAGGTACCAAGAACCACTGACTGGGAAGGGTGAGAGGATGAAGGGGTGGGTGGGAAGAGAGCGATGATGAGAGGGTAGTGTAGTGGGTGGTGTACTAAAAAAAAAAAAAAAAAAAAAAAAAAAAAAAAAAAAAAAAATTTAGTGTAGGGGTAGTGTAGTAAAAAAAAGAAAAAAAGTGTAGTCGTTGCGTTGCGGTGGGTCGTTGGGTTCGTTGCGGTGGGTCGTTGGGTTCGTTGCGTTGCGTTGGGTCGTTGGGTTCGTTGCGTTGCGTTGGGTCGTTGGGTTCGTTGCGTTGCGTTGGGTCGTTGGGTTCGTTGCGTTGCGTTGGGTCGTTGGGTTCGTTGCGTTGCGTTGGGTCGTTGGGTTCGTTGCGTTGCGGTGGGTCGTTGGGTTCGTTGCGTTGCGTTGGGTCGTTGGGTTCGTTGCGTTGGGTCGTTGGGTTCGTTGCGTTGCGGTGGGTCGTTGGGTTCGTTGCGTTGGGTCGTTGGGTTCGTTGCGTTGCGTTGGGTCGTTGGGTTCGTTGCGTTGCGGTGGGTCGTTGGGTTCGTTGCGTTGCGTTGGGTCGTTGGGTTCGTTGCGTTGGGTCGTTGGGTTCGTTGCGTTGCGGTGGGTCGTTGGGTTCGTTGCGTTGCGGTGGGTCGTTGGGTTCGTTGCGTTGCGGTGGGTCGTTGGGTTCGTTGCGTTGCGGTGGGTCGTTGGGTTCGTTGCGTTGCGGTGGGTCGTTCGATTCTTTTGAGAATAATAATTAGAACATTTATAATTACTGTAATTCCTGGTCAACAACATCAGAATTGAGACAGCACAAATAATACGTCATAAAATAGGGTAGTGTTGGGTAGGGTGGTGTTATTGGGGGTGTAGGACATCCCGACTATAACCACCCACCCACACCCATCATCCTCTCACCCACCCTGGGAAGGGTGAGAGGATGAAGGGGTGGGTGGGGTGAGAGGGATGATGGGGAGTGGGAGATGAGGAGAGGGAATCCACATCCTTCCCAGGAAGTGGAGAATGGTACAATCCGTCAGGCGCCGACAGAAGGTATCAGGACCCACCGACTGGGAAGTGTGTGTGTAGGGTGGTGTAGTGTGGGGTATGGTGGTGTAGTGAGGGTGTAGTGGGTGGTGTAGTATGGGGTATGGTGGTGTAGGGTGGTGTACGGTAAGGTATCAGGACCCACCGACTGGGAAGGGTGTGGAATCCCCCCATCCCCCATCTATCTGTGTCTCTGTGTCTGACTGTTTCTGCCAGTCTGTCTCACAATATCGATCTCTGTCTGTCTTTCTGATTTTCTGCCTCTGTTTTTCTGTCTGTCTGTCTCTTTCGTCTATATGTTAGTCTATGTCGCCGTCTCTGTTTCTGTCTGTCCCTCTATTTCTCCGTCTGTCTGTCTGTCAGTTGTCTGCTTGTGTCTGCGACAAACAGACAGACAGGCAGACAGAAAGAAACGGACACAGAGACACACAGACAGAGATTGAGATATAAAGACAGACAGAGACTGAGACACACAGGCAGAGACACAGACAGACATGACAGAGACCAACAGACAGACAGAGAGATTCCTACAAGTTGTTATTATTTCTTCTTTTACCAAAGTCTTCCTGTTGCTTAACAACTCAATCAGATACGTTATGGTTACGTGGTGAGTCAAGGGACAGTTGTCTGTTTCAGTTTGGGTGACAGCGGTCGAGCCTGAGAAGAGCGCCGGACCTTCTTATTTACGGCGATTCCTTCTTTATCTTGAGTTATTAGCCAAGATTGTCTGTCTCTCCCTGTCTGCCTCTGACTGTCTGTCTGTCTCCGCTCGTCTGTTTGTCTGTCTGTATGTCTTTTTCTGTCTGTGTCTTTCGGTGTTTGTCTGACGGTTTCTGTCTGTTTCTGTGTCTGTCTGTTTAATGTCTGTCTGTCTGTGTCCGTCCGTCTGTCTGTTTTTCTAACTGTCTCTGTCTGTCTGTCTGTCTACAAATCCTCCCTAAGGAATCCTATCCTATAAATCAACATACCCGACCACCGCCCCCCCCCCCCGCCCCCCAACAAAAAATAAATAAATAATTAACAAAATAAAAATAAATAAATAATTTAATAAATAAAAAATAAAATAAAATAATAAATAAATACAATAAAATAAAATACCAACCAACCTCCAAACACAGCAACACCCCCCCCCCCCCCCAGACAAAGCCGCACAGAAATACTTACAATTCTCCATACCCAACCTCAGCGACAACCCTCTCAATAAAAACAACCTAACTCAACAACTCCCTTCAACAAAAAACAGACAGAAAGACAGACAGACAGAGACAGAACAGACAGCCAGAGACCGACATAGTGGAAAGACAGAGAGGCTGAGACAGAACGAGACAAACACAGACAGACAGTGACAGACATTGTAAAAATAAACTGGCAGACAGAGAGACAGACTGACGGACAGACAAACAGAGATACAAAGACAGACAGAGACTGAGAGACAGACGGACAGAGACAGTTAGACAAACTAACTCTACCAAAGCACCAATCACCTACTGCGGCACCAAGAGACGCCAACCCCAGTAAACAGAAACCCTCCTCCTGGTGTATATTAACACAGTATAACCTTTTTCTTCTATATTTCAAATTTATTTCTGTTCCTTTTTCGCCCCCCCCCCCCCCCCAGGCCCCGTTGTGGGTCGTTTGATCTGTGCCCGGGTGGGCTAATTCCCATTAAAAAAAATAAAGCAACTGGCTGGGCCCAGCCTCGAACTGCTCCCGGCGGTGCTAGACGTAGTTCGTCAGGCCACCGCCAGGGGTCTACTGTCGGCTTTTGTGAAGGTGGTTTTGTTGTTTTTCTTTAATAATTCATATATTTTCGTAGTTTTTCTCAGGATTTGTATGAATTTATACTCCAATAGCAGAGTTACAATTGTATTGAAGCTGTGTGTGGCCCTTTTACAGCCAATCTTGGCTACTAACTCAAGATACACTTGTGTGTGCGTGTTTGACTGTCGTGTGTATGAGTGTCGTGAATCATGAAGACATTTTGCAAGAACCTATACCAAAACACATACAAAAGAATACCAAACAGTTATAAACAACAGCGCCACGGTAGCTCTGCTATTTGAGTTTAAACTCACGTTAAGAACTGCGAAAATAAATCAATTATTGAAGAAAAACTGCAAAAATACCACATGTAACATAAATACAACTTCTGGAATGTTGATTAATGTCCCCCTGGCGGTGGCCTGGCGAACTAGGGGGGGGGGGGGGGGGGTCACAGCTTCCATGGTAAACACTTTAAATATTATGAGTGTCTGCCTTTCATACTCTCACCCACAATGGAGAGGCCTACTAAGTGCACTCTCACCACCGCTGTCTACACCTACACTATGGTTACTCACACGAGCCAGAAGCACCGGACATGGAGTAGAAAAATTGCCCTCGTTGCAGATGGTGACGTCATCGTGTGGGTAGCAACGGACCCTGGTGTTATGGTGAAGTAATGGTGAGGTGATGGTGATAGTAAAAGAGATGGTGAAGTTCTTGGGAAGGCCACAGTGAGGTAACGATGAGAATGGTGATATTATGGTGAAATGATGGTGAGGTGACTGGAGGAACTATTTACTGGTGAAGGGTTATTGGTGCCCCACTGAAGTATGAATGAAGAAGTAATGATAAAAAAGATAGCTAAAAGGAATGATGGTGACGTAATGGTGAGCTTTAATGGTGATGGTGAGAGTTTATAAAGCGCAATGGTCCGGGTTTACAAGCTTTTACATATACGTGAACGCTTTAAGATTATAACACACACACACACACACATACACACACACACACACACACCATTTTTATCCTTCATATCCCGAGAAAATTTACTCAACTAAAATAAATAACTATGACCTGGAACCTGGACCACTATGTTATGCTGTAAAAATAAACTCCTAACTAGACCCCCCACAAGGTACCATGTCTTATGGTCCTGTCCAGCAGTCACTTATCTTATTATCTTAACAAAATTTGAATATTTTACTCTTATTACTTTTGTTTTTCTTATCTTCTCTTATCTTCGGTGTTTATCTGTGTTTTCTTTGTTTAAAGGATTTTATGTTTATTATTTTATGCTTATCTACTGGTGCCAAGTTACCACCAGTCTCTCTTTTCCCGTTTACCCTTCCTCCCGCACACCAACACTCCCTCACATCAATTCTTCACCCACAACACTGCCCACACAATAACACTCCCCCACACACTCCCTACACACTCACGACACTTGTCATGAAATATCGCCTCTTCTTCTCTTAATACACAATAGATCGACTTGTTGCCAGCCCCACATAATAATATACCATTGTTCTTCACTCCTCCCACTTTGGCTATCACGTACGTCTGGGTGATAAGAATATATGTGGATAAATACACGTAAATATTAGTGACAGCGACGAACATATTCTCATGCATATTAGAACAATGTTTTTCAAACGTTTTTTACTGCGACCCACAGCCAGAACAACAATTTGAATTGCGACCCATTAAACCTAAGTGTAATGACATGAAATGAGCTCAGGTTAGATTACGGGGGGAAAAAACTACGATTACGAGTTTGCGCATGATGACTTAAGACACTGAGAACGATGACTAAGGTGTTGGGTATGATGACTTAAGACACTGAGAACGATGACTAAGGTGTTGGGTATGATGACTTAAGACACTGAGAACGATGACTAAGGTGTTGAGTATGATGACTTAAGACAGTGAGGACGATGACTGAGGTGTTGAGTATAATGACTTAAGACACTGAGAACGATGACAAAGGTGTTGGGTATGATGACTTAAGACACTGAGAACGATGACTAAGGTGTTGAGTATGATGACTTAAGACACTGAGAACGATGACTGAGGTGTTGCGTATGATGGCTTAAGACAGTGAGGACGATGACTAAGGTGTTGGGTATGATGACTTAAGACACTGAGAACGATGACCAAGGTGTTGAGTATGATGACTTAAGACACTGAGAACGATGACTAAGGTGTTGAGTATGATGACTTAAGACAGTGAGAACGATGACTAAGGTGTTGAGTATGATGACTTAAGACAGTGAGAACGATGACTGAGGTGTTGAGTATGATGACTTAAGACAGTGAGAACGATGACTGAGGTGTTGAGTATGATGACTTAAGACACTGAGAACGATGACTAAGGTGTTGAGTATGATGACTTAAGACAGTGAGAACGATGACTAAGGTGTTGAGTATGATGACTTAAGACAGTGAGAACGATGACTGAGGTGTTGAGTATGATGACTTAAGACAGTGAGAACGATGACTAAGGTGTTGAGTATGAGGACTTAAGACAGTGAGAACGATGACTTAAGACACTGAGAACGATGACTAAGGTGTTGAGTATGATGACTTGAGTGCCTTATCCCTAACGACTTAAAACCTTAAGTAGAATGATTTTCAAGTGTAATTATCCCTTAAGTGAGGATTATTTAAAAGTGTCGAGATCGTAAGTGCAATTACTTAGCACTTGGACCACATGTAGTGTTAAGTGCAATTACTTAAGATCTGTGGATTTTGTGGATAATGTCCTAAAGTGCGATTACTTAAGACACTTGGAATGAAAAGATTAATTATTCCAAGTGCGATTACTACTAAACAACTCGACTTGGACTGATGAAGCCTTTAAGTGTGATTAAGTGGCTTTCTTAAGTGTGATTATTTAAAATCTCTTATATCAAGTAAATTACTTATCGTTTTTGGCTTCAACTATTCAAAAACAACAACAACAATAATACAACAATAACAACAATAAACAACAGAAGAAGAACAAGAAGAAGAACAAGAACAAGAACTCAATATATCAATCCACTATTATCCTGTTTACTCATCTCTCTCTTTGTCTCCTTCCACATCATCTTTATCATCGTCTTAATCTCTTGGCAGTCTTCTTCATCTTTGCCTCGTTTCTTAACTTCCTCCTCAGAGATAAGACCCGTAATGACAAGAGTGTTTAAGGCAGTTATTAGCGCCTTAACTATTGTTCCCTGCAGGCTGTGTATAACCTCGGCCACACACACACACACACGTCTTGAGAACAGTCGATTGATATCTGGGTAATTACTGCCGTTCTTCGTTAGCTCTCTCTCTCTCTCTCTCTCTCTCATTTGTTCACTGTCTTTGGGTTTCCTGTTTTTATTCTTGGGCTTTCTGTCTCCCCTTCCTGTCATCGTCTGTCTGTCTATACGTCTCTGTCTCTCTTTTCGTTTATTTTTTTACATCACCACTTGTTTGTGTTCGTCTGTGTCCGTGAATGTCTCTGTGCTTGCGTGAGTGCGTGTCTGTATATGTAATTGCTTTGTGTGCGTGCGTGCGTTATGTCTATACACGCACACATATATAAGTTAGATAAATCATTCCATTTTTTAATTTCTCGACGCATTAACATATAGATAAGCATCCATGTTGTACTGCGAGAGGTCCAAGAAAATAATTTTTTTTTAACCAATAAAAACCTTCCTTCTAATCATCTCGTTCGTTGATTGGCTTTCCCTCCCTGATACGTTTTATCCAAATATGCTGAACCATATTATGAAGAGTGGTGAAACTCTTGATGCATTGCTCCCTCACTCCTCACTCACAAACGGGGGGGGGGGGGGGGGACAGACGTAGGGAGAGAGAGGGAGGGAGGGGAGAGAAAGAGGGGGAGAGGTAGGGAGATAGAGAGAAAAAAATCAACAAATATTGGCAGGATGAACAACCTGTATCTACTGCCTCTCAAAAAACATAGCGACTTTCTGGGTTTTCCCAACATGACTCATAGCGGCTGCTGCTGGGTATATAAGCTCTGTCTCTCCATTGAGATACATTGTGAAACTTAAATACAGCAGGAGTAGAAAGAATCTGGGCTCAACCAGATCGCTTCATCTTTCTTCTGCTCCCTTGGGTCGTCAGACCTTTGTATTAATATTGGTTTATTTATATAATGCTGCTTATTATTATTATTTTTATTATTGTTAGAGTTAGTGGGCGAGCTCAATTTTCGTCTTAAACAATGACAGTGGTCCGGGGAGTGATGACAACAATCATTTATAGACTTGTGTGGGATGTTGGCTAACAGGGGAATGTAATACAGGTACGGGGGTTCGATTCTGGAGTTTTGACTTCTGTTTAGGAGAAGGCCAGAAAGTCCAGCTAAATGATCGTGTGATAATGTTTTGTGTCTGTCCGTCCTTCCTTCCTTAAGAGTCACTCCTCCCCTTCTCCCCCCCCCCCCTCTTAGACCTTCTCGCATAAAACACGTAATTAAGGTGACCTGAACCGGTGAGCCGTCAGGGAGTCAGCTGGTGGTTTAAGGAGAATATGTACATGTGTGTGTGTGTGTGTGTGTGCTGGGGCATAGACACACAGGGAAACGAACACAAGATAGAGATAGGAGCAGATGGAGAATTTTGCTGATAAACACAAGGAAAGAAGAAAACACGAAGTTCCCAAGCGCTTTCGTGTAATTCACATCTTCAGGGATGAGTACAGACTAAAGAGGAGACAGAGGAGGGTGAGACCAGATCCACTATGGTCAGGTATTAGGTAATGACCCTACTAATCTTTAAATAGCATCCTTTTCACCTGGTTACAAATCTTCTTAATTCTGGCATGTACAAACTGGACAATTTTGGTTGACTGACGTTGTGCCATACCCAAAATATTCATTGATTTGAGAACAATTTAACCTAAAAAATGTTTTCATCTAGTGGATGTTTGAGCAATGAGCACTGGAAAAAACAATTTGCCCATATATATCTGATGTCAGGAACAAGAAATATTTTATAGAGGGAGAAAACATAAGAGAAGTAGAATTTTCGGGCCACTTGTGCAAACCCTAAATGAAGCTGTAATTACCTATAATTTCACCTAAAAAATATAAAGAACTTTACTTTTTTTGAACCACCCTAATGAGCCGTTGTAAAAAAAAAAAATTTCGGTAATATGAATAAAAAAGAAAATACAGCGTTGTAGTGGTGTATGGTATAGTGGTGATAATTTTCTGATAATTTATAATAAAAAAAACTAAATTAGTCAGTGGTCATTACCCTCGCCACGACCATTATAATCCATGACGCACTCTATCTCTTCAAGGCAAGATAATTCTCTTCAACTAAGGACGATAAGGGAGATAATCTTTCTGTCAACTTATATATCCGTCACCTTTATTAAATGTCCTTTTATGCTTCTGTTGACCTTCAGTTGACGTAAATGATTGACTGGCAATGACAACAGGTGAAAGTTGGTCACCTGAAAGATACTTATTCACTTATACTTGTTATGGAAAATTAGCAACCCCTAATGCTAACCTAACCTATCCTAACCTACTGTCATAACCTAACCTAACCTACTGTAACTGGCGGGAAAAAACAACAACACCAAAAGAAATAAATATATTTTGTCCCTGAGTTAGCTTCTATATATGACCAAAGATATATGTTATGTATATACAATATAACAACAACACCAACAACGACAACAACACCACCATTACCACCTCCACCACCACCTACAACACCAACACCAACACCAACAACAACATAAATAAGTCGTGATTTTAAGAGTCATTATTTACTTACGTTATTTAAACTTCCTCTTAAGTCATAAAATTTTGGTTATTATTCTGACTGAGGACTCGTCATGTGAGGCCTTTAATCACAAGGTTATATTTACTGGGATGTCTAATCTTCACGTGATTCTTTATTTACTGCTGAATGTCTTTATAAACATATTTTATTTTTATTTGATCCATCATGTTTACAGGTCCAAGCCTCCGTGTCTTTCTGTGAGAGCGTAAACAACTGCAACTGTTTAGTGTGTGTGTGTGTGTGTGTGTGTGTGATAGATTTATGATTTTTTTTAAAGTACACACAAGATAATACGATAAATAAATTTCATACACACGAATAATAAAAACTAACAATAAACGCGAAGAACGTGCATATAAACTTTCTCCCTTCCTTCTCCCTCTCCTTTCCCTTCCCCCTACCCATCCCTCTCCCTTTACCCACTCTCTCCTGCCGAAGGTGGGCGTCGTAAAAGAGGCGTTAGGCAGTGGAAGGTCACGAAGGGCTCCCCGTGGCTGTCTTAATGATCGTGAGAACCTCTGGATTTATATTAGTGTTTGTCCTTTTTAGATCATGAGTGTGTTCTGGGAGGGAGCGAGTGCGTTGTGGGAGGGAGCGAGTGTGTTGTGGGAGGGAGTGAGTGTGTTGTGGGAGGGAGTGAGTGTGTTGTGGTAGGGAGCGAGTGTGTTGTGGGAGGGAGCGAGTGTGTTGTGGGAGGGAGCGAGTGTGTTGTGGGAGGGAGCGAGTGTGTTGTGGGAGGGAGCGAGTGTGTTGTGGGAGGGAGCAAGTGTGTTGTGGGAGGGAGCGAGTGTGTTGTGGGAGGGAGTGGGTGTGTTGTGGGAGGGAGCGAGTGTGTTGTGGGAGGGAGCGAGTGTGTTGCGGGAGGGAGCGAGTGTGTTGCGGGAGGGAGCGAGTGTGTTGCGGGAGGGAGCGAGTGTGTTGTGGGAGGGAGCGAGTGTGTTGCGGGAGGGAACGAGTGTGTTGTGGGACGGAGCGAGTGTATTGTGGGAGGGAACGAGTGTGTTGTGGGACGGAGCGAGTGTGTTGTGGGAGGGAACGAGTGTGTTGTGGGAGGGAGCGAGTGTGTTGTGGGAGGGAACGAGTGTATTGTGGGAGGGAACGAGTGTGTTGTGGGAGGGAGGAGTTGTGTTGTGGGAGGGAGCGAGTGTGTTGTGGGAGGGAGGGAGGAGTTGTGTTGTGGGAGGGAGCGAGTGTGTTGTGGGAGGGAACGAGTGTGTTGTGGGAGGGAGCGAGTGTGTTGTGGGAGGGAGGAGTTGTGTTGTTGGAGGGAGCGAGTGTGTTGTGGGAGGGAGAGAGTATGTTGTGGAAGGGAGCGAGTGTGTTGTGGAAGGGAGCAAGTGTGATATGGGAGGGAGCGAGTGTGTTGTGGGAGGGAGAGAGTATGTTGTGGAAGGGAGCGAGTGTGTTGTGGGAGGGAGCGAGTGTGTTGTGGGAGACAGTGAGTTTTGTAGTGGGAGGGAGAGAGTGTGTGTGTAGATATGTGTGTGTGTGCAGTTACATATTTGGGGAATGGGTTTCGAATTACAAATATGACATATAATTACTAGATGGGGAAAAGCTCAAACTACAGTTCATTTCAACATAGTGACAGTGCAAGGAGTAGTGTTTACTGGGAGTGAATACACTGATTTATTACAAGTTATTGATAATTTTTACAATGGTTGGGACTGGGCTGTTCTTATAGCGATCAGTTCGTGCACGTATGGGCTGGATGCGGTTGTGGTGTCGAACAGCAATTCTCGGACAAGGGATCTCAGGTGGTAGTAGGAGCCGGTGTCGGGGATGGTGTAGAAGCTTCTTATCAAATTTGCAGATGAGGTCGTGGTGCGTGTGTGTGTGTGTGTGTGTGTGTGTGTATGAGAACGTGTGTGTGGCGGGGGGGAGGAAGTTCTGTGTGGGAATCTGTGCACACTTATGAGCACTCAAATCCACACACACACACACACACACACACACACACACTACAAAACCTATACCAACCACTCCACACTAACAACATCACACTGACCAATATATCATCACTACTACGCTGACAATTACAGTGAACTAAATATATGTTTGTTTATAATTCTCAACATAAACAAATCTTAGGTGAACTCTTCGCACTGTCATGTGGTAAAAGAAGTGTTATTAATTACATCTCTTGGTAAGTACACGGGTATATCCATAAATGCCAACGTTCAACAGAAGCTATAAATTAACATATGCTCCTCCATTCACCTGTGATTTACGCCGACCATTGTTGTATGTCTGTAATGCCGTTTATCCTGGAGGTCGGTTCTTCTTCTTCTTTTTCTTCTTTTTTCTTACCATGATTCATCGCTCAGGTCTGGCCTTTTCTACAGTTCCCCGACACAAGAGAACCTCGCCACAACTCCACTAGAGCCGCCATTCATGTGAGTTCATTCCCTGTGTCGAAACTCTCAAGTGGCAGCGACGAACAAAGCCCAGGATGATTTAAGCGGACCTACGCACACAATTGGTGATGATGGCAAAACAATTACTTCACCAGAATGAACAAAGTGCAGTCGGAGCCAGCGCTAAACCTTGTTTAAGCAGACGAGAAAAAACAATAAAAGAGAAAAATGTGTGGCTGAGTTGAAATCTCCAGGAGGAGAGAATCTGTCATCACGGAGATTCGTCGCAGACAATCAAACAAGACGTCGCTAGAGACCAAACACCACAATATTTTAAAGCTTGTATCGTTAGCGCTTGCTTTGAAAGGTCATGGTGGGGTGGTGGGGGTGAGGATGGGGTTGGGGGGGTTGATTTGGGGTAATGGGCTAGGAATGCGTGTGGTGCAGGTAAGAAAATAGGGGAGTAGCAGGGGAGGGGAAGGGAAGGGAAGGAGTAAGAAAGGGGAGATAGAGGTCAAGTATACGGAGACGAGAGTAGAAAGATAAAAAAAGAATAATCAGTGAAAGGAATAGAAAAATGGCCAACAGACAGACCGACAGAGGCAGAGGAGCAATCAGACAGATAGACAGATAGGGAGAGGCGATTAGACAGATAGATAAATAGAAGTGATTAGACAGGCAGACAGATAGAGAAAGAAAAGCATTCATACTGAGAGAGAGAGAGAGAGAGAGAGAGAGAGAGAGAGAGAGAGAGAGAGAGTAGAACGGACGAAGGACAGAGATAGCAAAAGCAGTGTGAACCAAAGACAAACAGACAGAAGGCACACATAAACACCGACCCTGCTAGCGGTGACAAACAAGGAAATTAAGATGCCAGGGAGGGGGATGGGGGGGGGGGATTCCACGCCCTTCCCAGTCGGTGGGTCCTGATACCTTCCGTCTGCGCCTGACGGATGGTACCATTCACCAGCTCCCAGGATGGGCGAGGATGGGGGAGGGGGATGGAGGGGGGATTCCACGCCCTTCCCAGTCGGTGGGTCCTGATACCTTCCGTCTGCGCCTGACGGATGGTACCATTCACCATCTCACAGGATGGGCGAGGATTGGGGGGGGGGGGGGATTCCACGCCCTTCCCAATCGGTGGGTCTGGATACCTTCCGTCTGCTCCTGACGGATGGTACCATTCACCAGCTCCCAGGATGGGCGAGGATGGGGGAGGGGGATGGAGGGGGATGGGGGGGGGGGGGGGGGATGGGGGTGATTCCACGCCCTTCCCAGTCGGTGGGTCCTGATACCTTCCGTCTGCGCCTGACGGATGGTACCATTCACCACCTCCCAGGATGGGCGAGGATAGGGGAGGGGGATGGAGGGGGGATTCCACGCCCTTCCCAGTCGGTGGGTCCTGATACCTTCCGTCTGCGCCTGACGGATGGTAGCCATTCACCACCTCCCAGGATGGGCGAGGATGGGGGGGGGGGGGATTCCACGCCCTTCCCAGTCGGTGGGGGGGGGGGGGGGGGGGATTCCACGCCCTTCCCAGTCGGTGGGTCCTGATACCTTCCGTCTGCGCCTGACGGATGGTACCATTCACCAGCTTCCAGGATGGGCGAGGATGGGGGAGGGGAATGGGAGTGGATGGGGGGGATGGGGGTGATTCCACGCCCTTCCCAGTCGGTGGGTCCTGATACCTTCCGTCTGCGCCTGACGGATGGTACCATTCACCAGCTTCCAGGATGGGCGAGGATGGGGGAGGGGAATGGGAGGGGATGGGGGGGATGGGGGTGATTCCACGCCCTTCCCAGTCGGTGGGTCCTGATGCCTTCCGTCTGCGCCTGACGGATGGTACCATTCACCACCTCACAGGATGGGCGAGGATGGGGGAGGGGGATGGGGGGGTGATTCCACGCCCTTCCCAATCGGTGGATCCTGATACCTTCCGTCTGCGCCTGACGGATGGTACCATTCACCAGCTTCCAGGATGGGCGAGGATGGGCGAGGATGGGGGAGGGGGTTGGGGGGTGATTCCACGCCCTTCCCATTCGGTGGGTCCTGATACCTTCCGTCTGCGCCTGACGGATGGTACCATTCACCAGCTCCCAGGATGGGCGAGGATGGGGGAGGGGGATGGAGGAGGGGATTCCACGCCCTTCCCAGTCGGTGGGTCCTGATACCTTCCGTCTGCGCCTGACGGATGGTACCATTCACCACCTCACAGGATGGGCGAGGATGGGGGAGGGGGATGGGGGGGTGATTCCACGCCCTTCCCAATCGGTGGATCCTGATACCTTCCGTCTGCGCCTGACGAATGGTACCATTCACCAGCTTCCAGGATGGGCGAGGATGGGCGAGGATGGGGGAGGGGGATGGAGGGGGGATTCCACGCCCTTCCCAGTCGGTGGGTCCTGATACCTTCCGTCTGCGCCTGACGGATGGTACCATTCACCAGCTCCCAGGATGGGCGAGGATGGGGGAGGGGGATGGGGGGGGGGGATTCCACGCCCTTCCCAGTCGGTGGGTCCTGATACCTTCCGTCTGCGCCTGACGAATGGTACCATTCACCAGCTCCCAGGATGGGCGAGGATGGGGGAGGGGGATGGAGGAGGGGATTCCACGCCCTTCCCAGTCGGTGGGTCCTGATACCTTCCGTCTGCGCCTGACGGATGGTACCATTCACCAGCTCCCAGGATGGGCGAGGATGGGGGAGGGGGATGGGGGGGATTCCACGCCCTTCCCAGTCGGTGGGTCCTGATACCTTCCGTCTGCGCCTGACGGATGGTAACCATTCACCACCTCCCAGGATGGGCGAGGATGGGGGAGGGGTATGGGGGGGGGGGGGGGATGGGGGTGATTCCACGCCCTTCCCAGTCGGTGGGTCTGGATACCTTCCGTCTGCGCCTGACGGATGGTACCATTCACCACCTCCCAGGATGGGCGAGGATGGGGGAGGGGGATGGGGGTGATGGGGGGATGGGGGGGATTCCACACCCTTCCCAGTCGGTGGGTCCTGATACCTTCCTTCTGCGCCTGACGGATGGTACCATTCACCAGCTTCCAGGATGGGCGAGGATGGGCGAGGGGGATGGAGGGGGGATTCCACGCCCTTCCCAGTCGGTGGGTCCTGATACCTTCCGTCTGCGCCTGACGGATGGTACCATTCACCAGCTCCCTGGATGGGCGAGGATGGGGGAGGGGGATGGGGGGATGGGGGTATTCCACGCCCTTCCCAGTCGGTGGGTCCTGATACCTTCCGTCTGCGCCTGACGGATGGTACCATTCACCACCTCCGAGGATGGGGGAGGGGGATGGGTGGATTCCACACCCTTCCCAGTCGGTGGGTCCTGATACCTTCCGTCTGCGCCTGACGGATGGTACCATTCACCACCTCACAGGATGGGTGAGGATGGGGGAGGGGGATGGGGGGGATTCCACGCCCTTCCCAGTCGGTGGGTCCTGATACCTTCCGTCTGCGCCTGACGGATGGTACCATTCACCACCTCCCAGGATGGGCGAGGATGGGGGAGGGGGATGGGGGGGATTCCACGCCCTTCCCAGTCGGTGGGTCCTGATACCTTCCGTCTGCGCCTGACGGATGGTACCATTCACCACCTCCCAGGATGGGCGAGGATGGGGGAGGGGGATGGGGGGATGGGGGGGATTCCGCACCCTTCCCAGTCGGTGGGTCCTGATACCTTCCGTCTGCGCCTGACGGATGGTACCATTCACCACCTCCGAGGATGGGGGAGGGGGATGGGGGGGATGGGGGGGGGGGGTATTCCACGCCCTTCCCAGTCGGTGGGTCCTGATACCTTCCGTTGCCAACTTCCGGATGGTACCATTCTCCACCTCCCA
The DNA here is from genome assembly GCA_958450375.1 of Homarus gammarus. Classification (NCBI taxonomy): domain Eukaryota; kingdom Metazoa; phylum Arthropoda; class Malacostraca; order Decapoda; family Nephropidae; genus Homarus; species Homarus gammarus. The sequence goes on from CAUDMG010002684.1 coordinate 28,255, forward strand.
GGATGGGTGTGGATGGGGGATGGGTGGATTCCACACCCTTCCCAGTCGGTGGGTCCTGATACCTTCCGTTGCCAACTACCGGATGGTGCCATTCTCCACCTCCCAGGATGGGTGTGGATGGGGGATGGGGGGATTCCACACCCTTCCCAGTCGGTGGGTCCTGATACCTTCCGTTGCCAACTACCGGATGGTACCATTCTCCACCTCCCAGGATGGGTGTGGATGGGGGATGGGTGGATTCCACACCCTTCCCAGTCGGTGGGCCCTGATACCTTCCGTTGCCAACTACCGGATGGTACCATTCTCCACCTCCCAGGTTGGGTGTGGATGGGGGATGGGTGGATTCCACACCCTTCCCAGTCGGTGGGTCCTGATACCTTCCGTTGCCAACTACCGGATGGTGCCATTCTCCACCTCCCAGGATGGGTGTGGATGGGGGATGGGGGGATTCCACACCCTTCCTATTCGGTGGGTCCTGATACCTTCCGTTGCCAACTACCGGATGGTACCATTCTCCACCTCCCAGGATGGGTGTGGATGGGGGATGGGGGGATTCCACACCCTTCCCAGTCGTTGGGTCCTGATACCTTCCGTTGCCAACTACCGGATGGTACCATTCTCCACCTCCCAGGATGGGTGTGGATGGGGGATGGGGGATTCCACACCCTTCCCAGTCGGTGGGTCCTGATACCTTCCGTTGCCAACTACCGGATGGTACCATTCTCCACCTCCCAGGATGGGTGTGGATGGGGGATGGGGGGATTCCACACCCTTCCCAGTCGGTGGGTCCTGATACCTTCCGTTGCCAACTACCGGATGGTACCATTCTCCACCTCCCAGGATGGGTGAGGGCAGTCATAGTTATAGCCATATTCGTAGCCGTATTCAAGTTCAGTCAAGGGTCGAGATGACAGCTCCCACCCATGAAGGGTTGTGCGGGGAATACTGTCTTCTGTCGGTGTCGAGATGACAGCTCCCACCCATGAAGGGTAGTGCGGGGAATACTGTCATACTCGTGTTGTCACCCACTCGAATGATAAGTTCAAGTGAGCAACTGGCTGGGTCCAGCCTCGATCTCGTCCCGCCGGAGCTGGACGGTGGTACCTAGTTCGCCAGGCCACCGCCAGGGGGACATTAATCAACATTCCAGAAGTTGTATTTATGTTACATGTGGTATTTTTGCAGTTTTTCTTCAATAATTGTTTTATTTTCGCAGTTCTTAACGTGATTTTAAACTCAAATAGCAGAGTTACCGTGGCGCTGTTGTTTATAACTGTTTGGTATTCTTTTGTATGTGTTTTGGTATAGGTTCTTGCAAAATTTCTTCATGATTCACGACACTCATACACACGACAGTCAAACACGCACACACAAGTGTATCTTGAGTTAGTAGCCAAGATTGGCTGTAAAAGGGCCACACACAGCTTCAATACAATTGTAACTCTGCTATTGGAGTATAAATTCATACAAATCCTGAGAAAAACTACGAAAATATATGAATTATTAAAGAAAAACTACAAAACCACCTTCAGAAAAGCCGACAGTAGACCCCTGGCGGTGGACTGACGAACTACGTCTAGCACCGCCAGGACCAGTTCGAGGCTGGGCCCAGCCAGTTGCTTTTTTTTTTTAATGGGAATTAGCCCACCCGGGCACAGATCAAACGACCCACAACGGGGCCTTGGGGGGGGGGGGGGGGCGAAAAAGGAACAGAAATAAATTTAAAATATAGAAGAAAAAGGTTATACTGTGTTAATGTACACCACGAGGAGGGTTTCTGTTTACTGGGGTTGGCGTCTCTTGGTGCCGCAGTAGGTGATTGGTGCTTTGGTAGAGTTAGTTTGTCTAACTGTCTCTGTCCGTCTGTCTCTCAGTCTCTGTTTGTAAAAATCGGTCAACTTAAAATCATTGAATTCGCTGGATGGCCAAAAAGGTAATAATATCATCAATTCCATTTATTTTAGAAGGACTTATTCATTTTTGTTGAAATCATGGACATACAAAGCCAATATATCTACATTTGATTCTACCAGTGTGAATGGCAAAGTTAATTAATATCACCACTCCAACTGTTGGCCCAAACAAGTCGTAAAGTAGTTCTTTTTTGTAATACATCGAGTCACTAAGGGAATATAAAAATAAAACATGAATTTAGGTCACTGAATTTATCTTATTAGTAGCAAATTGTGGTTAAACTGATGCACAAATGAAACATGCCTGGGAAGTACCTAGCACTAGTTACCTATTAAAATATGAAATCTAGGCTAATAAGTAATTATACTAAGGAAATGATTATTTTGGTAGTGCTGGACTGTTATTAATTGCGCTCATTACGAAAATTGGGTCGATATTAATTCTGATAAAGGACGTCATTGACCATCCCAGAGGAAGCTGTTCTCACCACTCTTCAAATAGACCATTTACGACTTTTTTTTAGTTCAATTTGATTTCAATACATTTCTACACATAAATTAGTTGTATTAGTTATCTTAAAGGCTTACCTTTTATGATGGTTAGGCGAATTTGGAGGATATAAACGGCGAGTAGAGGCTGGCGGCATTTTTCGTACACAAACATGGACCGCTTTTAAAAAGAACAATACAATTCTGCATGTGCTGTTCTGTATGGAGTATATCGTATAACAAATATTATTCCTTTGCAGATTTATACATTTTATGTCCATCCAAATCAATTTTCTTTCTTTTGGTTTCAAAAATAGTTCCCGGACGAAATTTCCCCATGTTCCAATAACGATGGCTGTCCACGGGTGAACCTCGTGGAGAACTGAAGTTGTGTGTGTGTGTGTATTTGACCAGCCTAAGACCTCCAATTACGTAATCCCCGAGTGTTTTAATCTCAGCCAATCATAACCCTAGATGAACCCTTTAAAGATTATAATCATTAGCTGTGGGAGTACAGTATCCGATTCAAACAACACTACTAGCCAATGATTGTGTCTTTAGTATTCATCCAGGGTTATGATTGGTGGAACACTGACATCCTCTATTAAAGATGGATGTTCAATTTTTTCCCAGCAATGACGTGTATCGCTGTAAGTTGATCTTGAGAGTTGATGACAAGTTTGAAGGTGAGAGAAATATACAGATGTTCAAACTCTGTTCTTATCATATTATTAGTGTGTGTGTGTGTGTGTGTGTGTCTATTAAATGTGGAACAAATAATTTCTGATAGCGACTCAGGTGGATACTTAGTTTAAATCTCTCTCTCTCTCTCTCTCTCTTTTCACCATCTTTCTCTTCATTAAGTCTTGAAAGAGAGAGAAGCTAAGTGAAACAGCAGGAATTTATCTGATGGACTTAGTACGAAGCCTCACGACCCTACAATTATCTCTTTATAACAAGCAGCATTATTTTCAAGGCAAGATACCATCACCCTCTCGTAAGCACAGGCGGAAGCGAATACAGGTCACAGATTCTTGTTTACAACGCTATAGGTCCGTGAGGCTTTGGATCCGGATTCAATGTAGCAGATTTTCCAGCATTATTATTATTTATTTACTGTAAATTGGAGGAGTTTATTGTTTTCTTGTGTTTTATGATTAGGATGAATGCATGAAGTTTACGATAGTCTCTCGGTGTAATTTTTTTTTTGACATTTTAGCTAATGATAATTATTTTTTTGTGTGAATTAGTTTAAGATTTGAAACATTAATTAAGGATATGTGTTTAGTTTAGTTTTTTTAAGAGTTTATAAAGGCAAGAAAATATATCGAGTTGTGGTCGAGTTTCTGTACGATTTCGACGCCATTTTAGGCTATCATATTTTTTTACGTAACTTAAAGGTTGAGCCACAAATTGACAGGGATAACTGGTATATCTCCGTCAGTGTTGAGAAGGTTAAGAAAACGGATGCACCTTGTTACAGGGGAAAAGTGCTATAGTGTGTGAAAGATTATGACAGTGGTGAGAACATATTTTATATTTGTTCTCCGTTACAATGAAGTGGAAGCTGCCAGAAGAAATAAAGTAATGGTCAAGTAAAGGTAATAGCAATGAAGGTAATAATACTGTTGACGGCAATAGTTATAGAACAGTAAGAATAGTTAAGAATAGATATTTCAGTATATTACTACTACTACTACTACTACTACTACTACTACTACGACTAATCTAGAAACTGCAAATATTACTAAACACTCATCTTTACTGTGTGTGTGTGTGTGCGCGCGCGTAATAAGCAGTAATAATCAAGCTTAAAAGAGTTACACGAAATCAATTAAGGAAGTTAACAAAGGTAAGAGTTCATATTATTATCATTACCTGTGTTGTGCTGGGCATGAGGTATATTACCCACTGGGCATGAGGAAGGAGGTGCCAAGAAGCCAATTATAGACGTAGTGTTATAATGTGATCAGAATTAAACGCCAGAGACACATATAATGCATATAGTTGGCATCTTAATCTCGCTGCCAGACACACAAACTTGATTGGTCCAAAGGGGGAGCCAATGAGAGAGTTTTTTTTATGGGCTAATTTAGAAGGATTTGATTCGTCGATGAGGAGGTATTAATTTAATTTGGTTAGGTTAGGTTAATATTTTTTATTTTTGTTGTTGATGATGTTGGTTATTGTAGTTATTTTTGTCTGTTGTTTTCTTCCTCTTGTTTGGTTTCTTGTTTGTAATATTTTTGGCCCTTGTGTTCCTTTGGTAGCTCAAGACACTACATAGATTAGTGTGTGTGTGTGTGTGTGTGTGTGTTTTGTGCACGTGTAATAATAATAATAATAATAATAATTAACGGTTTATTGAAAGAGCTTGGCAGCCAGAAGGCTGAAAATATACAGTTACATATTTGGGGAATGGGTTACGAATTACAAATAATATACAAGTAACATAAGTGACACAAATAAGACATATAATAACTTAGATGGGGAAAAGCTCAAACTACAGTTCATTTCAACACAGTGACAGTGTTACAGTATTACAAGTTATTGATAATTTTTACAATGGTTGGGACTGGGCTGTTCTTATAGCGATCAGTTCGTGCACGTATGGGCTGGATGCGGTTGTGGTGTCGCACAGCAATTCTCGGACAAGGGATCTCAGGTGGTAGTAGGAGCCGGTGTCGGAGATGGTGTAGAAGCTTCTTACCAAATTTGCAGATGAGGTCGTGGTGATGGTCAGTGAGAGTCGAAAGGGTCAGTGTGTTGAGCGCTTCTTGATATGTGGAGTAGGAGGGGGAGAGAATAATCTTGCATGCCCTCTTTTGCACTTTTTCTAGGTGTTTACGTTGTGTGGCATTTAGGGAGGAAGACCAGGTGGGGGAGGCATAGGTGAGCTTGGGAAGTATGAATGTTGTGTAAACACTGAGGAGCTCGTGTGCAGGAACTCCGAGGGACTTGAGTCGGCGGAGGAGGTGGAGACGGAAACTGGAGGATTTGAACACTTCATTGACGTGTGGTTTCCAATTTAGTTTGTTGTCTATGGTGACGCCGAGGAGCTTCGTGGAATCTACAACCTGGAGTGTGTTCGGACCTAGAGTAATGGAAGGAGGTGGGACAATGTCGGAGGAGAGGTTGATGTGCATAACCATGGTCTTGGTATGGTTGATGGTGACATGGTTGTTGGTGGCCCAGTTTTGGAGACTGTTCAATAAATCCTGAAGGGCGGTATAGTTGGGAGCAGAATTGTTGACGCTGATCCCAATGGTGGAGTCGTCGACATATTTCCAGCGAGCAGGGGTTTCTCTTAGGGCATCATTGATGAGCATAAGGAAGCAGAGTGGTCCCATCTTGGTGCCTTGGGGGACGCCACAGGTGAGTGACTGAAAGGTGGAGACAGCCCCTCATGTGTTGTATGGGCGTATATATACTTACGTGTGTAGTACGACAGACGCTTGGATGTTGTGCTGTCTACTCTGCACGGTTATGTCCCGTTGTTGTCCGGCTTATGACTCACTGGTCTGGACCGTCAATCATGGTCCTCATGTCTTCTCACCCTGGCCCAGTCACCTCACCCTACTGATGTGACGTGTGTGTGACGTAGGCAGTCGTCTAGGCCACTGCTACACTCGGGGACTCATATAAGACCTTGTGAGCGGTACTGTGTCACCTCTTAAGGGAGGCAGAGTCGTTCACAGAGTAAACACAAGACTAGGAACAGGTCAGTTTTTCTTAATGGTTATGTAAATATTAATTCAAAATTTGTTTGGTGTGTGTGTGTGTGTGTGTGTGTGTGTGTGTGTGTGTCTGTTTTATTATCCTACCCACAACTTCTAGCCAGGGTATTGTTTTCGCTCCCATTTGTCTGTCTGTCTGTGGGTAAATAACTCGAGAACTTGTTCGTGGATTTGATCAACGTGTGAGATGGTCCTTATGATAAATATATTGGTGTATACGATGTCTATAATTTTGTACAGGTTTTGATAGGGTGATGGTAGGCGGGGGTTAAAGAAAACGGAGACAAGAGACAGTTTCCACGGGTCACTATGTTAATTTACAGTAAAAGTTTTACACTGCAACACACACACACACACACACACACACTATGCGCTATACCCTACAGTGCTACACACACACTCCCTAGTCTACACCTACATACACACTATACTGCACACACACACACACACACACACACACACACACAAACACACACTATACGCTATACCCTACAGTGCTACATACACACACTCCCTAGTCTACACCTACATACACACTGTACTGCACACACACACACACACACACACACACACACACACACACACACACACACATGCTATAACCCAACACACACAAGTCATGCATCATACACAATACAGACATATTACCCCCATTCATACATAATAACCTACAAACATAGTATATTTCCAACACACACCCACACTAACATTATCTCCCCACCCCATATAATACCTTTACACATTTTTCTCCCCCAAAACAGCATGAACAACAAATGCTCTTCCACATCACCCAGCTCAAGTCTCCACACGGTAATAAATACACTGAAAAATAACCCGCCATAAACAGGTCAAAATATAATAAAAAAATACAATACCAGTTCAGTACCTGTCTACACAATTCACTAATACCGAGACTCCTCCTCACCCTCTCTCAGATTTGCTTTGCTGGAATAGAAAGAAAAAAATATAGAATAGTGAATATCGATCTAATTAACTTTTTTCCGTGAGGTGATAAAATACCTTTCGTTCATAGATACAAATCGTGAAAATAATCGAGGTACAATCCCCCTTGGCCAATAGAGCATCACCACCACCACCACCACCATCATCGCCACCATCCCCACCACCACCACCACCATCATCATCGCCACCATCCCCACCACCACCACCATCACTACAACATGACAATAGGGGGAGAGGATGACGACCAGCCAACCACTATTCACGAGTCATACAACCACAATCAACTACCACTATCCGCGTACTATTACTACTACTATACCACTACCTACACCATCAGCATCACCCATCTTCACCACCACCAGCACCTCCAATCCCCACTCACCAACCACCACCAATACCAGCCAACCTTTCCCCTTCCACCACCATCCCCTTCTTCCTCTCGCCACCACTACCACCACCCCACCCTACACCACACCACCACCTCACCCCCCCACACCACCAACCCCCCGCACCAACACCTCCCACCACTCCTCCACCACAACAAATCTGTCGCCGAGAAAAGCCTATATTTATCTGGTCGTGTTATGCCTCAATGGAAAAACGGACGTTTATACCGGGCCGTCGATCCTGTGGTTCTCATCACGGCCGGAATACGCATGCATTATGGCCCCAAGCCTAGACTAAGGGGGGTGGGGGCGGGGGGGGGGGGGGGAGGAGGGGCTTTGTGGGGCCCGCGCTGAGGGCAGTCAAAGCTTTCCTCAGCCCTGGTTTATTGTTAGCGGCTGAGATAAACCCCCCTCCCCCCTTACTGTTCTCTCTCTGCTATGGGGGAAGATGTGGGGATGTTGTGTAGGGCTGGATAGGTAAGGATGGTCAGGTGAGAGGTAAGGAAGTGATGTATTATTAATGATAGGTACAGTACACTATCACCTTATATTACAGGAACAATTACACACTATAGTCATTAATTACGTAGCGCCCCGTGTTATCATCGTCTTCTGTAACACGGTAGAAATCTATGACACTCTTGTATACATAGTGATTCGAAAACCAGTGTCACGTGTTACCGATTCGTGGCAAAGAACACACACACACTATATACATACATACATACATACATATACATACATACATACATACTGTAATGAGGATAATGATGCTGTTATTGTTTATTGTCGAATACGGTGAGGATAATGAGGTTAATTATGTAGTAATTAAGGGATTTGGTAATAAGGAAGTATTTTATATTGGTATTTGAATGAGGGTGGAAGGTCGTCTGAATGTTGTCACTGTAGAAATAATGGTGTTTTGACTTAGTTAATATAGTTATGTTTATAGTATCTTTATAGAGTGTGTGTTTATATAGTCTGAGTGATTATTATGGACTATATGGTGTCAGAAATATGAAGGAAAAACTAGGTTGTTTATGGTGAATTTAAAGTGCAACTATAGGCTTACAAGATGTCAAAAATTATAAAAAAAAATGTTTGGTGTTCATGGTGAATTTAAAATACAACCATAGGCCTACAAGATCTCCAAAAATAAATAGTTTGATATTTATGGTGAAATTATGTCACTATCACCATGCTCTCTATTCATCACTATTAAACACTGTATCCTATATATTTTCACGCCCCCTCATTCACTATATGTTTCGTCTCACTATACATCTCACTATACTAAACTATAATAATCACCATAAAACAATAGTGAGAATTAAACCAACTGAGGAATGAACTACAAAAATAAAATGAAAATGTGACAAGTAAATATAGACCTTGGGAGCAGATGGAAGAATGTCGTGTTTACTCTGTTTTATGTTTTTACGTTTGACAAATAACAATAACAACTAACAATATGAAATAATAATAACAAATAACAAGAACAAATAACTAACAATAACAAATCAATAACAGTAACAAATAACAATAACATCAATAACAGAGTAAGTAAAGGTAATTGAAAGCCTTCTCAGGTAATGATAAATAATGACTATAATTACCAAACCTGTTTATTAAATGTAATAATATTAAGACAATGGAAAGTATTATCTCCTGTCCATTTATGAATTTTATGAGGCAAAGTTTGGGTAGATTTTATCTTGTGACAGACAAATAGACAGTAACAGACAAACATCAGACAGACAGACAGACATACAGCCATGCAATCCAAATCATCACACAACTTCACATTGGTTCATTAACAGTACAGGTATACAGACAATAGCACAAAACAATAACCTAACATAATCTAAAATAGCCCAAGAAAGTCCACAAAAGGTGTTTTCCTGCTAGCTACTATTTTGTTAACGTTTAATGACCAATTTAGTAAAAGAAACTGGATTTAATTTATTGTACAGGTGACCAATACTAAGTGATGTGTGTCTGTGTTCGCTTTGTGTTCGTTCGTTATTAAGGATTTTGTTTTTGTTCGTTCATTATTTAGGATTCGTTTTAAGTCTCTCTCTCCTCCCTCTCACCCTCTCCCCGTCTCTTCTCCCTCCACCCTCTCCCCTTCCACTCTCCCTGTCTCTCCCCTCAATGCCCGTCTCACCCCCCCCACTCACCCACGTATCTCTTTCTCCCCCACTAACCCGCCCCTCTCTCTCTCTCTCTCTCTCTCTCTCTCTCTCTCACAAATCGAAAGAATATCAATGCATATCTGCCGAGGTGTTCAAATCCCTCTCTCTATATATAATTCATTGTCTGTCTGTCTGTCTTTTCCTCATACATTTCCACAGTTTTGAACTTAAATCGCTGAAATTTGGTAGGGAGCTGCGAATGGTCTAAGAGATGGACAGACGCTATCACCTGTCCTTCCACACGAGCAACGTCAGGTAATATGCGTTCACCAGGTATACACATAAGGTAGCAACACTGGAGGTATATGTGTGTCATACCTGTGTCATTACCTGGCCATAGAGGAGGAATATATGGAGGTATACCTGTGTCATTACCTGGCCATAGAGGAGGAATATATGGAGGTATACCTGTGTCATTACCTGGCCATAGAGGAGGAATATATGGAGGTATATCTGTGTCATACCTGTGTCATACCTGGCCATAGAGGAGGAATATATGGAGGTATACCTGTGTCATACCTGGCCATAGAGGAGGAATATATGGAGGTATATCTGTGTCATACCTGGCCATAGAGGAGGAATATATGGAGGTATATGTGTGTCATACCTGTGTCATTACCTGGCCATAGAGGAGGAATATATGGAGGTATATCTGTGTCATACCTGTGTCATACCTGGCCATAGAGGAGGAATATATGGAGGTATACCTGTGTCATTACCTGGCCATAGAGGAGGAATATATGGAGGTATATCTGTGTCATACCTGTGTCATACCTGGCCATAGAGGAGGAATATATGGAGGTATATCTGTGTCATACCTGGCCATAGAGGAGGAATATATGGAGGTATATCTGTGTCATACCTGTGTCATACCTGGCCATAGAGGAGGAATATATGGAGGTATACCTGTGTCATTACCTGGCCATAGAGGAGGAATATATGGAGGTATTTCTCTCAAGACGCGACATTAACGCGTTGACGGTGTGTAGTGAAAGTTTACTCTCGTGTTTGGTGTGATTTTTTTCCTTTCATTGGATTATTGTGAGGAAGATTATGAGTTGGATGTTGTGAGGAAGATTATGAGTTGGATGTTGTGAGGAAGATTATGAGTTGGATGTTGTGAGGAAGATTATGAGTTGGATGTTGTGAGGAAGATTATGAGTTGGATGTTGTGAGGAAGATTATGAGTTGGATGTTGTGAGGAAGATTATGAGTTGGATGTTGTGAGGAAGATTATGAGTTGGATGTTGTGAGGAAGATTATGAGTTGGATGTTGTGAGGAAGATTATGAGTTGGATGTTGTGAGGAAGATTATGAGTTGGATGTTGTGAGGAAGATTATGAGTTGGATGTTGTGAGGAAGATTATGAGTTGGATGTTGTGAGGAAGATTATGAGTAGGATGTTGTGAGGAAGATTATGAGTTGGATGTTGTGAGGAAGATTATGAGTTGGATGTTGTGAGGAAGATTATGAGTTGGATGTTGTGAGGAAGATTATGAGTTGGATGTTGTGAGGAAGATTATGAGTTGGATGTTGTGAGGAAGATTATGAGTTGGATGTTGTGAGGAAGATTATGAGTTGGATGTTGTGAGGAAGATTATGAGTTGGATGTTGTGAGGAAGATTATGAGTTGGATGTTGTGAGGAAGATTATGAGTTGGATGTTGTGAGGAAGATTATGAGTTGGATGTTGTGAGGAAGATTATGAGTTGGATGTTGTGAGGAAGATTATGAGTTGGATGTTGTGAGGAAGATTATGAGTTGGATGTTGTGAGGAAGATTATGAGTTGGATGTTGTGAGGAAGATTATGAGTTGGATGTTGTGAGGAAGATTATGAGTTGATGTTGTGAGGAAGATTATGAGTTGGATGTTGTGAGGAAGATTATGAGTGTGATGTTGTGAGGAAGATTATGAGTTGATGTTGTGAGGAAGATTATGAGTTGGATGTTGTGAGGAAGATTATGAGTTGGATGTTGTGAGGAAGATTATGAGTTGGATGTTGTGAGGAAGATTATGAGTTGGATGTTGTGAGGAAGATTATGAGTTGGATGTTGTGAGGAAGATTATGAGTTGGATGTTGTGAGGAAGATTATGAGTTGGATGTTGTGAGGAAGATTATGAGTTGGATGTTGTGAGGAAGATTATGAGTTGGATGTTGTGAGGAAGATTATGAGTTGGATGTTGTGAGGAAGATTATGAGTTGGATGTTGTGAGGAAGATTATGAGTTGGATGTTGTGAGGAAGATTATGAGTTGGATGTTGTGAGGAAGATTATGAGTTGGATGTTGTGAGGAAGATTATGAGTTGGATGTTGTGAGGAAGATTATGAGTTGGATGTTGTGAGGAAGATTATGAGTAGGATGTTGTGAGGAAGATTATGAGTTGGATGTTGTGAGGAAGATTATGAGTTGGATGTTGTGAGGAAGATTATGAGTTGGATGTTGTGAGGAAGATTATGAGTTGGATGTTGTGAGGAAGATTATGAGTTGGATGTTGTGAGGAAGATTATGAGTTGGATGTTGTGAGGAAGATTATGAGTTGGATGTTGTGAGGAAGATTATGAGTTGGATGTTGTGAGGAAGATTATGAGTTGGATGTTGTGAGGAAGATTATGAGTTGGATGTTGTGAGGAAGATTATGAGTTGGATGTTGTGAGGAAGATTATGAGTTGGATGTTGTGAGGAAGATTATGAGTTGGATGTTGTGAGGAAGATTATGAGTTGGATGTTGTGAGGAAGATTATGAGTTGGATGTTGTGAGGAAGATTATGAGTTGGATGTTGTGAGGAAGATTATGAGTTGGATGTTGTGAGGAAGATTATGAGTTGGATGTTGTGAGGAAGATTATGAGTTGGATGTTGTGAGGAAGATTATGAGTTGGATGTTGTGAGGAAGATTATGAGTTGGATGTTGTGAGGAAGATTATGAGTTGGATGTTGTGAGGAAGATTATGAGTTGGATGTTGTGAGGAAGATTATGAGTTGGATGTTGTGAGGAAGATTATGAGTTGGATGTTGTGAGGAAGATTATGAGTTGGATGTTGTGAGGAAGATTATGAGTTGGATGTTGTGAGGAAGATTATGAGTTGGATGTTGTGAGGAAGATTATGAGTTGGATGTTGTGAGGAAGATTATGAGTTGGATGTTGTGAGGAAGATTATGAGTTGGATGTTGTGAGGAAGATTATGAGTTGGATGTTGTGAGGAAGATTATGAGTTGGATGTTGTGAGGAAGATTATGAGTTGGATGTTGTGAGGAAGATTATGAGTTGGATGTTGTGAGGAAGATTATGAGTTGGATGTTGTGAGGAAGATTATGAGTTAGATGTTGTGAGGAAGATTATGAGTTGGATGTTGTGAGGAAGATTATGAGTTGGATGTTGTGAGGAAGATTATGAGTTGGATGTTGTGAGGAAGATTATGAGTTGGATGTTGTGAGGAAGATTATGAGTTGGATGTTGTGAGGAAGATTATGAGTTGGATGTTGTGAAGAAGATTATGAGTTAGATGTTGTGAGGAAGATTATGAGTTGGATGTTGTGAGGAAGATTATGAGTTGGATGTTGTGAGGAAGATTATGAGTTGGATGTTGTGAGGAAGATTATGAGTTGGATGTTGTGAGGAAGATTATGAGTTGGATGTTGTGAGGAAGATTATGAGTTGGATGTTGTGAGGAAGATTATGAGTTGGATGTTGTGAGGAAGATTATGAGTTAGATGTTGTGAAGAAGATTATGAGTTGGATGTTGTGAGGAAGATTATGAGTTGGATGTTGTGAGGAAGATTATGAGTTGGATGTTGTGAGGAAGATTATGAGTTGGATGTTGTGAGGAAGATTATGAGTTGGATGTTGTGAGGAAGATTATGAGTTGGATGTTGTGAGGAAGATTATGAGTTGGATGTTGTGAGGAAGATTATGAGTTGGATGTTGTGAGGAAGATTATGAGTTGGATGTTGTGAGGAAGATTATGAGTTAGATGTTGTGAAGAAGATTATGAGTTGGATGTTGTGAGGAAGATTATGAGTTGGATGTTGTGAGGAAGATTATGAGTTGGATGTTGTGAGGAAGATTATGAGTTGGATGTTGTGAGGAAGATTATGAGTTGGATGTTGTGAGGAAGATTATGAGTTGGATGTTGTGAGGAAGATTATGAGTTGGATGTTGTGAAGAAGATTATGAGTTGGATGTTGTGAGGAAGATTATGAGTTGGATGTTGTGAGGAAGATTATGAGTTGGATGTTGTGAGGAAGATTATGAGTTAGATGTTGTGAGAAGATTATGAGTTGGATGTTGTGAGGAAGATTATGAGTTGGATGTTGTGAAGAAGATTATGAGTTAGATGTTGTGAAGAAGATTATGAGTTGGATGTTGTGAGGAAGATTATGAGTTGGATGTTGTGAGGAAGATTATGAGTTGGATGTTGTGAGGAAGATTATGAGTTGGATGTTGTGAGGAAGATTATGAGTTAGATGTTGTGAGGAAGATTATGAGTTGGATGTTGTGAGGAAGATTATGAGTTGGATGTTGTGAAGAAGATTATGAGTTAGATGTTGTGAAGAAGATTATGAGTTGGATGTTGTGAGGAAGATTATGAGTTGGATGTTGTGAGGAAGATTATGAGTTGGATGTTGTGAGGAAGATTATGAGTTAGATGTTGTGAAGAAGATTATGAGTTGGATGTTGTGAGGAAGATTATGAGTTGGATGTTGTGAGGAAGATTATGAGTTGGATGTTGTGAGGAAGATTATGAGTTGGATGTTGTGAGGAAGATTATGAGTTGGATGTTGTGAGGAAGATTATGAGTTGGATGTTGTGAGGAAGATTATGAGTTGGATGTTGTGAGGAAGATTATGAGTTGGATGTTGTGAGGAAGATTATGAGTTAGATGTTGTGAGGAAGATTATGAGTTGGATGTTGTGAGGAAGATTATGAGTTAGATGTTGTGAGGAAGATTATGAGTTGGATGTTGTGAGGAAGATTATGAGTTGGATGTTGTGAGGAAGATTATGAGTTGGATGTTGTGAGGAAGATTATGAGTTAGATGTTGTGAGGAAGATTATGAGTTGGATGTTGTGAGGAAGATTATGAGTTGGATGTTGTGAGGAAGATTATGAGTTGGATGTTGTGAGGAAGATTATGAGTTGGATGTTGTGAGGAAGATTATGAGTTGGATGTTGTGAGGAAGATTATGAGTTGGATGTTGTGAGGAAGATTATGAGTTGGATGTTGTGAGGAAGATTATGAGTTGGATGTTGTGAGGAAGATTATGAGTTGGATGTTGTGAGGAAGATTATGAGTTAGATGTTGTGAGGAAGATTATGAGTTGGATGTTGTGAGGAAGATTATGAGTTGGATGTTGTGAGGAAGATTATGAGTTGGATGTTGTGAGGAAGATTATGAGTTGGATGTTGTGAGGAAGATTATGAGTTGGATGTTGTGAGGAAGATTATGAGTTGGATGTTGTGAGGAAGATTATGAGTTGGATGTTGTGAGAAGATTATGAGTTAGATGTTGTGAGGAAGATTATGAGTTGGATGTTGTGAGGAAGATTATGAGTTGGATGTTGTGAGGAAGATTATGAGTTGGATGTTGTGAGGAAGATTATGAGTTGGATGTTGTGAGGAAGATTATGAGTTGGATGTTGTGAGGAAGATTATGAGTTGGATGTTGTGAAGAAGATTATGAGTTAGATGTTGTGAAGAAGATTATGAGTTGGATGTTGTGAGGAAGATTATGAGTTGGATGTTGTGAGGAAGATTATGAGTTGGATGTTGTGAGGAAGATTATGAGTTAGATGTTGTGAGGAAGATTATGAGTTGGATGTTGTGAGGAAGATTATGAGTTGGATGTTGTGAGGAAGATTATGAGTTGGATGTTGTGAAGAAGATTATGAGTTGGATGTTGTGAGGAAGATTATGAGTTGGATGTTGTGAGGAAGATTATGAGTTGGATGTTGTGAGGAAGATTATGAGTTGGATGTTGTGAGGAAGATTATGAGTTGGATGTTGTGAAGAAGATTATGAGTTAGATGTTGTGAGGAAGATTATGAGTTAGATGTTGTGAGGAAGATTATGAGTTGGATGTTGTGAAGAAGATTATGAGTTAGATGTTGTGAGGAAGATTATGAGTTGGATGTTGTGAGGAAGATTATGAGTTAGATGTTGTGAGGAAGATTATGAGTTGGATGTTGTGAGGAAGATTATGAGTTAGATGTTGTGAGGAAGATTATGAGTTGGATGTTGTGAAGAAGATTATGAGTTAGATGTTGTGAGGAAGATTATGAGTTGGATGTTGTGAGGAAGATTATGAGTTGGATGTTGTGAGGAAGATTATGAGTTGGATGTTGTGAGAAAGATTATGAGTTAGATGTTGTGAGGAAGATTATGAGTTGGATGTTGTGAGGAAGATTATGAGTTAGATGTTATGAGGAAGATTATGAGTTGGATGTTGTGAGGAAGATTATGAGTTGGATGTTGTGAGGAAGATTATGAGTTGGATGTTGTGAGAAAGATTATGAGTTGGATGTTATGAGGAAGATTATGAGTTGGATGTTGTGAGGAAGATTATGAGTTGGATGTTGTGAGGAAGATTATGAGTTGGATGTTGTGAGGAAGATTATGAGTTAGATGTTGTGAGGAAGATTATGAGTTGGATGTTGTGAGGAAGATTATGAGTTGGATGTTGTGAGGAAGATTATGAGTTAGATGTTATGAGGAAGATTATGAGTTGGATGTTGTGAGGAAGATTATGAGTTGGATGTTGTGAGGAAGATTATGAGTTGGATGTTGTGAGGAAGATTATGAGTTGGATGTTGTGAGGAAGATTATGAGTTGGATGTTATGAAGAAGATTATGAGTTAGATGTTGTGAGGAAGATTATGAGTTAGATGTTGTGAGGAAGATTATGAGTTAGATGTTGTGAGGAAGATTATGAGTTAGATGTTGTGAGGAAGATTATGAGTTAGATGTTGTGAGGAAGATTATGAGTTAGATGTTATGAGGAAGATTATGAGTTGGATGTTGTGAGGAAGATTATGAGTTGGATGTTGTGAGGAAGATTATGAGTTGGATGTTGTGAGGAAGATTATGAGTTGGATGTTGTGAGGAAGATTATGAGTTGGATGTTATGAAGAAGATTATGAGTTAGATGTTGTGAGGAAGATTATGAGTTAGATGTTGTGAGGAAGATTATGAGTTAGATGTTATGAGGAAGATTATGAGTTGGATGTTGTGAGGAAGATTATGAGTTGGATGTTGTGAGGAAGATTATGAGTTGGATGTTGTGAGGAAGATTATGAGTTGGATGTTGTGAGGAAGATTATGAGTTGGATGTTATGAAGAAGATTATGAGTTAGATGTTGTGAGGAAGATTATGAGTTAGATGTTGTGAGGAAGATTATGAGTTGGATGTTGTGAGGAAGATTATGAGTTAGATGTTGTGAGGAAGATTATGAGTTGGATGTTGTGAGGAAGATTATGAGTTAGATGTTGTGAGGAAGATTATGAGTTAGATGTTGTGAGGAAGATTATGAGTTAGATGTTGTGAGGAAGATTATGAGTTAGATGTTGTGAGGAAGATTATGAGTTGGATGTTGTGAGGAAGATTATGAGTTAGATGTTGTGAGGAAGATTATGAGTTGGATGTTGTGAGGAAGATTATGAGTTAGATGTTGTGAAGAAGATTATGAGTTAGATGTTGTGAGGAAGATTATGAGTTGGATGTTGTGAGGAAGATTATGAGTTGGATGTTGTGAGGAAGATTATGAGTTAGATGTTGTGAAGAAGATTATGAGTTGGATGTTGTGAGGAAGATTATGAGTTGGATGTTGTGAGGAAGATTATGAGTTAGATGTTGTGAGGAAGATTATGAGTTGGATGTTGTGAGGAAGATTATGAGTTAGATGTTGTGAGGAAGATTATGAGTTGGATGTTGTGAAGAAGATTATGAGTTGGATGTTGTGAAGAAGATTATGAGTTGGATGTTGTGAGGAAGATTATGAGTTAGATGTTGTGAGGAAGATTATGAGTAGGATGTTGTGAGGAAGATTATGAGTAGGATGTTGTGAGGAAGATTATGAGTTGGATGTTGTGAGGAAGATTATGAGTTGGATGTTGTGAAGAAGATTATGAGTTGGATGTTGTGAGGAAGATTATGAGTAGGATGTTGTGAGGAAGATTATGAGTTGGATGTTGTGAGGAAGATTATGAGTAGGATGTTGTGAGGAAGATTATGAGTTGGATGTTGTGAGGAAGATTATGAGTAGGATGTTGTGAGGAAGATTATGAGTTAGATGTTGTGAGGAAGATTATGAGTTGGATGTTGTGAAGAAGATTATGAGTTGGATGTTGTGAAGAAGATTATGAGTTGGATGTTGTGAAGAAGATTATGAGTTGGATGTTGTGAAGAAGATTATGAGTTGGATGTTGTGAAGAAGATTATGAGTTGGATGTTGTGAAGAAGATTATGAGTTGGATGTTGTGAAGAAGATTATGAGTTAGATGTTGTGAAGAAGATTATGAGTTGGATGTTGTGAAGAAGATTATGAGTTGGATGTTGTGAAGAAGATTATGAGTTGGATGTTGTGAAGAAGATTATGAGTTAGATGTTGTGAGGAAGATTATGAGTTGGATGTTGTGAAGAAGATTATGAGTTAGATGTTATGTGAGAGAGAATTTATGAGTGATATATTACCGAGTGTTTATATGAAGAAAAATAAATATTGATAAAAAATATTTGAGGTTTACATCATCTAACACGGATTTCTTGATATACAATTGAATCATAACAGTATAACGCCGATATGTAATTTTTATATAACCATGATATAGAACCTGTTTTATATGTGGCATCAGGGCATCCATCCCAAGTCCATCCAGCTGTGCTTTGGCACCTAATTTTATTGTGATTTTAAATTACAGGTTGATCAAAAAGTTAAGTTAAGTTATATTTAGTTTGGTTTGGTTAGGTTAGGTTTGGTTTGGTTTGGTTAGGTTTGGTTAGGTTAGGTTTGGTTTGGTTTGGTTTGGTTTGGTTAGGTTAGGTTTGGTTAGGTTAGGTTAGGTTAGGTTTGGTTAGGTGAGGTTTGGTTAGGTGAGGTTAGGTTTGGTTTGGTTAGGTTAGGTTTGGTTTGGTTAGGTTAGGTTAGGTTTGGTTTGGTTAGGTTAGGTTAGGTTTGGTTTGGTTAGGTTAGGTTTGGTTTGGTTAGGTTAGGTTAGGTTAGGTTTGGTTAGGTGAGGTTAGGTTTGGTTTGGATAGTGATTCTTTAGATGGAATAAACTAGCGGTAGTTAATGTGGTACAACAATAACTTAACTACCACAACAACAGCAGGTAAACTTGTATTATTTAACGTTACTCAACAGGTGTGCCGCCGTGTCTTCCTGCCTCACCTGAGAATTATAATACACACACAACATTCCTTACCTACCCATACACAATAGTCAAACCTAACCTAACCTCACCTAAACCGAACCTCAGCTGCCCTCAAACAGTAGTCAGTCACCTAACCGAACCGACCCTGACCTGACCTGACCTAACCTAACCTAACCTGACCTGACCCTGGCCACACCGCTAACAACACAACAACCATGGACTAGGGTTGTTTATGTGTTGATATTATGTCTTCCGGAGATTGAGACACACTTCCCCGAAACAGTTGTTGACAAGAATATACGTAAATAATTATTCTTGGTATCTCTCTGTGGCTTCTTCTTAAATAGAAGGCAGGAGTACAATATAAGGAGAAGAGGAGGAGGGAAGGGGAAAATCTCTCTCTCTCTCTCTCTCTCTCTCTCTCTCTCTCTCTCTCTCTCTCTCTCTCTCTCTCTCTCTATGGACACCACCGCCCTGTATCCGTCACCAAACGCTGGTGCTGTAGTGAAATCTATCTCTCTCGTTCACCGTGTCTGGGAATTATCAACCTTCACACCCGATGATATTAGACCCACAATCGTCAGCCAAAGATCCTCCTCTGTTTGCTAATATTCTCATTCTTCATACAGACACGCGGGGAAAACCATTTTCAAAACTTTTCATATTCCATAACATTACACTACATACATACATACATATATATATATATATATATATATATATATATATATATATATATATATATATATATATATATATATATATATTATATATATATATATATATATATCCTACGTTTATCACATCTTCTTGGCCCTTCTGTCTCTCTCTCTTGGCGTCGCATTTATATAATTTTTTTTTTGGGGGGGGGTGGCAATGTATTTTTATCCCTCCCCCCTCTTCTTTCCGTCGTTATTGTGCGCTTCGCTGTGTCATCCAAATAAAGTCATTGCTTGGGGGAAACGCCGCTGCCAATTCTTAAACTGAGATACTGCCGTCAGAGTCTGGCATTTTTGACGTTACCATCTTCAAAGTGTAAAGTCAATGTTTTCCTTTATGATTTAGAATATATATAATGTTCATGCAGATCTGCAGTTGGGTTAATATGGAGTTGGGTAAATGCAATAAAGGCAGGAGTGAATAGAGTAAAAACAATCTCAAAGCCGACAATAATGCCTGTGTTATGCCTGGCTGGGCGCTACCCTCATATTTCTGAGCACTAAAGTGTATGATTGCGTTGTTTATGGCTATTTTGTAAACTTTGTTCCCTGGCAGTTTTTACGGAGTTTGAACGCTCGTTTTTGGGACGAGGTGAATATTCAGGAGAAAAATATGTTATGGGGAGGATAGAAGGATTATTATTATTTTTTATTTTTTTATTTTTTTGAGGGGGTGGTGAAGGGGTGGTGGCAATGTTGAATGGTCTTGAACTTCCTGGGAGGTACGTGTTATTGTTATTATCTTTCAAGATCTTTTGTTATATCTTCACTAAAATGGGTTTGTGTTATAGAGAGTGAGGAGGTTTATGTAGTGATGGTGTGGTGTGATGAGGGAGGGTAAGTGTGTGGGAGGGAAGGGGGGTGAGAAAGAGAGAGAGATTGAGGGAGTAACACACACACACATCACCACAACAAACACACACACACCCCAACATACCCCAACACACACACACATATATATATATATATATATATATATATATATATATATATATATATATATATATATATATATATATATATATATATATATATATATGCTGATAACCACAAGGAAAGAAGAAAACACTAAGTTCCCAAGCGCTTTCGTGTAATTCACATCTTGGGAACTTCGTGTTTTCTTCTTTCCTTGTGGTTATCAGCATATATCTAGATCACGCGCACCTACAGTGATTTACTTATATATATATATATATATATATATATATATATATATATATATATATATATATATATATATATATATATATATATTGCACCAGTCGGCAGAATTTCCCTACCCATCTATAAAACATCACCCAGTGGCATGTTTTCCGTACCTATCACAAGACTGAAATAAAAAATCATAATGTCATGCCAACGCCTTTGTGAAGCACTTTATTTATGATGCCATTTTCGGGTAGATTTTTTGAATTTTCTAAACCATATCTCTATTTTTATGGCCGACGGTGAGTACGACATGTCTAAAACTTGTTCTGGGGATTTGGGGGCGTCACAAAGTTTGAGGTTCATATAATGTGATTTATTTATGTCGTCGAGGGGTTTGGGTCTTGGGTCTTTATGGAAAATGGAATATGATTTTATATATATATGTACAGACTGGTGTGGGGGGGGGGGGATATGGGAAGGGTAGCAGGAGGAGGAGGGGGTGAGGAGGATTATGGTAGGGGGGATGTAGGAAAGAGGGAGGGGGTGAGGAAAGGAAGGAGGAGGTTTGAGGTAGGGAAAGGAAGAAGAGGAGGAGGAAGAGGAGGAGGAGGAACCAGTTAAATCATCTTTGCTTTGAGGATGATTTTGAAGGAACTACACACACACACACACACACACCTGACCCTAAGGTGTTTCTCTGTGTTCAGGTCTTAATTGTTTGTTATTGATAAAAACATCTTTAATAATTACTTGAAAATTATGTTTACTTAAGTTTGCTACGAAATCAAAGAATTAAATAAATAATTCACTGACTTGACGAATTAAATATTTCTTTCTTTACAAATTTCTCTCTGATATCGATTCCTTTTTCAAACCCAGTATTAATTTCGGATCACCTGAAGAATGCACACCCTAGTTTAGTTCACCTGAAGATTAACCTCCCTAATGCTACGTGGGGTGTTAGGGTGGGGTAGGGTAGGTTAGGTTATGTTAGGTTTGACGTGTGTGGAAGAAGATAGAAGTTTGTTTGTTTGTTTCTTGTTTTATGGAAGCCAAATCGTGTACTGAACATGTTATAAAAACACTGGAGTTGTCGTTATCCTGTATATATATAAATATATATATATATATATATATATATATATATATATATATATATATATATATATATATATATATATATATATATATATATATTCTACTACTCATTAATGTATTTGTTGCCATTAAAAAGTCTTCATAAAATGACAATAAGCTAAATATAACCTCTACGGAACTCCTCCATTATAAGGTATAGTATATTGTGCCGCTCATACCATACCTGGTGGTGTTACCTGCTGGCTGGCGTTACCTGGTGTCTTAAAACGCTTTCTTACCTGTAGCTTTGACATTTACCTGTTGTGACTGTATGCTCCTACACTCACTCACTCACTCACTCGCTAACTCACTCACTCATTCACTCACTCAATCGCTAACTCACTCACTCACTTATTCACACACTAACACACGCTTACTCACTCACTCACACAAACCTGAAATCATGTTGTGTATTATACTTAATCTTCCGTAAGAAATTCTTATTTAATTTTCATACTTAGTTTGTACATAATCTCTCTCTCTCTCTCTCTCTCTCTCTCTCTCTCTCTCTCTCTCTCTCTCTCTCTCTCGCCATAACACAAGACACTGACACAATCACCACCACTCCACCATTATCACCATCACACTACCATCACAATTACATTACGATCATCATCACACTACCTTCACTATCACGCCACCATCACCATCCCACCATCACATCACCATCATCACACCATCACCACACTACCACCATCACACCAACTAGCTACACACACAACTATCACCCTTCTCGACCATGGAACTATATCCCGGGTAAAGTCAGTGGCTGAGGCTGGATGATCCACCAATGAGAATAAAATATCTAAAACAGGATATTATCTCAATGGCTTATTCGTCGTCACGCTGGGATAATACTTAACTTTAAAAACGACCCAGACCTTCGTATTACCGGGGCGAGTGAGAGGCCACACTCCCTATGACACTCGTTATCACAAGAGGATATCAGAATAGGTATAGGTTATCACACGCGGATCACGCCCTACTTGAAGTGTCCGATCATCGCACTTATCCGATGACTTAGTTGGGTATCCGGAGCTCAGGTAGACTTATCCGTAAGATCAGGATTGAGTTAACCAGCAGATCCCCCCCCCCGATCTCTACCCTCCTCTCCCCCTTCCCCCCTCCCCCCCCTCCCCTAGCCTGAGACTTGATATCGCCCATCTCGATAAAATTTGTTGTAAAGTTTTAAGTCCAGCTCAATGATATACGCGCGTGGAACCAGAGGCCAGGGTTGGAATACCAATGGTTGGGGTGAGGTGTGGTGGGTGTAGGCTGTGTGGGTGGTGGGTGTAGGGTGAGGGTGGTGGGTGTAGACTGTGTGGGTGGTGGGTGTAGGGTGAGGTGTGGTGGATGTAGACTGTGTGGGTGATGTGTGTAGGGGTGAGGGTAGTGTAGGTGGTGTGTGTGTGGAGGGTGATGGGTGTAGGCTGTGTGGGTGTGTGTGTATGTATGTAGGGATGAAAGTAGTGTAGGTGGATGGTGTTAAGGATGGTGGGTGTAGGTGGTGTGTATGTATGTGGAGGATATATGGGTGTATTGGGGTTTAGGTGTATAACAGTATATGGTGAACAGTTCGAAATTACTGTACACTATATCCCAAGATTTGAGAGAGGTGATGGTGTTGATGGTGACTGGGGAGAGTGATGGTGGTGATAGTGACGTGGGGTTGGACGGTGATAGTGACGAGGGGATGGACGGTGATAGTGACGAGGAGATGGACGGTGATAGTGACGAGGGGATGGACGGTGATAGTGACGAGGGGATGGACGGTGATAGTGACGAAGGGATGGACGGTGATAGTGACGAGGGGATGGACGGTGATAGTGACGAGGGGATGGACGGTGATAGTGACGAGGGGTGAAACTGAGGCTAATGACAATGACTTTAAGAAGGGAATAGTGATGACAGTAAGGAAACAGGGATGGTGAAAGTGACAGAGACAAAAATGGTGAAAATGAGTGACAACCTGGCAGGAAAATGATGATAATGAATAGAGAAAAAATAAGATAATGAGTAATAACAAGAGGACGATGATTGAACAGGTAAGACGGGCAGGTGAGATACAGGTGTGTGTGTGGGGGGGGGGGGAGGGTAAAAATTTAATTGCACTTTCATTAGGAATTTTATGTAGTCGATAATGTTAATCCGACCTGATGTTAACTCCACTAGGTGTTAATCCGACCTGATGTTAACTCCACTAGGTGTTAATCCGACCTGATATTAACTCCACTAGGTGTTAATCCGACCTGATGTTAACTCCACTAGGTGTTAATCCGACCTGATGTTAACTCCACTAGGTGTTAATCCGACCTGATGTTAACTCCACTAGGTGTTAATCCGACCTGATGTTAACTCCACTAGGTGTTAATCCGACCTGATGTTAACTCCACTAGGTGTTAATCCGACCAGATGTTAGCTCCACTAGGTGTTAATCCGACCTGATGTTAACTCCACTAGGTGTTAATCCGACCTGATGTTAACTCCACTAGGTGTTAATCCGACCTGATGTTAACTCCACAAGGTGTTAATCCGACCTGATGTTAACTCCACTAGGTGTTAATCCGACCTGATGTTAACTCCACTAGGTGTTAAGCCAACCTGATGTTAACGTCACTAGATGTTAACTCAGGTAAGCGACAGGTATTAGGAGTCTAATTTACTCTCATTAATTCTTGTTTCTCTGATTATTTTGTTTATTTCTAGAACGTTTTTGTTATTTTGTCTTTGTTTTTTCATGTTTTTTATTTATTTTTGTTATTGCTATTATTTTTCTTTTTATCTCAATTTTTATATTTGTTTTTATATTGAGTTTTAACTAATAGTCCAAGGTTCCCAATACACCAATAAAAAGGTTACAGTCTACACACCTGTACCCACCTGTCCCACACCTGTCCTTACATTGTTGTGGTTGAGGGGGGGGGGGGGGGTCACGCATGAGGTGTTAATGGCATCACGATTGATATTATTAGTGTTGCGGTTAAATGTTACCAAAGAAAAAAAATAACATTAAATCAGTATAACATAACATCTCTTGATTCTTCTTTTCATTGGGCGTTGAAAGGAATTTTGGCTAGTAGAGTTATTGAGTAGTTAAGTCTTGACAGGGAGTAGTTAAGGAGCATGACACGAGGCGGGCAGATGCTGTGGTATGCCCCGGGTAGAGCTGAGGAACTGTCTTGTATTTCCTGATTGGTAACACTTGTGGGATGGCTCAACGGAGATCTGGCTTATGTCTGGCTTATGTCTGGGTTAGTTGAGGCTAGGTGTTAATGAGAGAAAGAACAGGTATTGGGTAGACCTCCCTGTGTGTGTGTTGACCTACCTGTGTGTGTTGACCTGCCTGTGTGTGTTGACCTACCTGTGTGTGTTGACCTACCTGTGTGTGTTGACCTACCTGTGTGTGTTGACCTACCTGTGTGTGTTGACCTGCCTGTGTGTGTTGACCTGCCTGTGTGTGTTGACCTACCTGTGTGTGTTGACCTACCTGTGTGTGTTGACCTGCCTGTGTGTGTTGACCTACCTGTGTGTGTTGACCTACCTGTGTGTGTTGACCTACCTGTGTGTGTTGACCTACCTGTGTGTACTGACCTACCTGTGTGTGTTGACCTACCTGTGTGTGTTGACTCTACCTGTGTGTACTGACCTACCTGTGTGCACTGACCTACCTGTGTGTGTTGACCTACCTGTGTGTATTGACCTACCTGTGTGTGTTGACCTACCTGTGTGTGTGACCTACCTGTGTGTGTTGACCTACCTGTGTGTACTGACCTACCTGTGTGTGTTGACCTACCTGTGTGTGTTGACCTGCCTTTGTGTGTTGACCTACCTGTGTGTGTTGACCTACCTGTGTGTACTGACCTACCTGTGTGTGTTGACCTACATGTGTGTACTGACCTACCTGTGTGTGTTGACCTGCCTGTGTGTGTTGACCTACCTGTGTGTACTGACATACCTGTGTGTGTTGACCTACATGTGTGTACTGACCTACCTGTGTGTGTTGACCTACCTGTGTGTGTTGACCTACCTGTGTGTGTTGACCTACCTGTGTGTACTGACCTACCTGTGTGTGTTGGCCTACCTGTGTGTGTTGACCTGCCTTTGTGTGTTGACCTACCTGTGTGTGTTGACCTGCCTTTGTGTGTTGACCTACCTGTGTGTACTGACCTACCTGTGTGTACTGACCTACCTGTGTGTACTGACCTACCTGTGTGTGTTGACCTACCTGTGTGTGTGTTGACCTACCTGTGTGTGTGTTGACCTACCTGTGTGTGTTGACCTACCTGTGTGTGTTGACCTACCTGTGTGTGTTGACCTACCTGTGTGTACTGACCTACCTGTGTGTGTGTGTTGACCTACCTGTGTGTGTGTTGACCTACCTGTGTGTGTACTGACCTACCTGTGTGTGTTGACCTACCTGTGTGTGTACTGACCTACCTGTGTGTGTTGACCTACCTGTGTGTGTTGACCTACCTGTGTGTGTTGACCTACCTGTGTGTACTGACCTACCTGTGTGTGTTGACCTACCTGTGTGTACTGACCTACCTGTGTGTGTTGACCTACCTGTGTGTGTTGACCTACCTGTGTGTGTTGACCTACCTGTGTGTGTTGACCTACCTGTGTGTGTTGACCTACCTGTGTGTACTGACCTACCTGTGTGTGTTGACATCCCTGTGTGTGTTGACCTACCTGTGTGTGTAGACCTACCTGTGTGTGTTGACCTACCTGTGTGTACTGACCTACCTGTGTGTACTGACCTACCTGTGTGTGTAGACCTACCTGTGTGTGTTGACCTGCCTGTGTGTTGACCTACCTGTGTGTGTTGACCTGCCTGTGTGTGTAGACCTACCTGTGTGTGTTGACCTACCTGTGTGTGTTGACCTGATTTGTGTGTTGACCTGCCTGTGTGTGTAGACCTACCTGTGTGTGTTGACCTACCTGTGTGTGTTGACCTACCTGTGTGTGTTGACCTGCCTGTGTGTGTTGACCTGCCTGTGTGTACTGACCTACCTGTGTGTACTGACCTACCTGTGTGTGTTGACCTGCCTGTGTGTGTTGACCTACCTGTGTGTACTGACCTACCTGTGTGTACTGACCTACCTGTGTGTGTTGACCTGCCTGTGTGTACTGATCCACCCCCGTGTACTGACCCACCCCCGTGTACTGACCCACCCCCGTGTATTGACCCACCCCCGTGTACTGACCCACCCCCGTGTACTGACCCACCCCTGTGTACTGACCCACCCCCGTGTACTGACCCACCCCCGTGTATTGACCCACCCCCGTATACTGACCCACCCCCGTATACTGACCCACCCCCGTGTACTGACCCACCCCTGTGTACTGACCCACCCCCGTGTACTGACCCACCCCCGTGTACTGACCCACCCCCGGATACTGACCCACCCCCGTGTACTGACCCACCCCCGTGTACTGACCCACCCCTGTGTACTGACCCACCTCCGTGTACTGACCCACCCCTGTGTACTGACCTACCCTCGTGTACTGACCCACCCCCGTGTACTGACCCACCCCCGTGTATTGACCCACCCCCGGATACTGACCCACCCCCGTGTACTGACCCACCCCTGTGTACTGACCCACCTCCGTGTACTGACCCACCCCCGTGTACTTACCCACCTCCGTGTACTGACCCACCTCCGTGTACTGACCCACCCCCGTGTACTGACCCACCCCCGTGTACTGACCCACCCCTGTGTACGGACCCACCCCCGTGTACTGACCCACCCCCGTGTACTGACCCACCCCCTGTGTACTGACCCACCCCAGTGTACTGACCCACCCCCGTGTACTGACCCACCTCCGTGTACTGACCCACCCCCGTGTACTGACCCACCCCCGTGTACTGACCCACCCCCGTGTACTGACCCACCCCCGTGTACTGACCCACCCCTGTGTACTGACCCACCTCCGTGTACTGACCCACCCCCGTGTATTGACCCACCCCCGTATACTGACCCACCCCCGTGTACTGACCCACCCCCTGTGTACTGACCCACCCCCGTGTATTGACCCCCCGGGTACTGACCCACCCCCGTGTACTGACCCACCCCCGTGTACTGACCCACCCCCTGTGTACTGACCCACCCCAGTGTACTGACCCACCCCCGTGTACTGACCCACCCCCGTGTACTGACCCACCCCTGTGTACTGACCCAACCCGGTGTACTGACCCACCCCCGTGTACTGACCCACCCCCGTGTACTGACCCACCCCCTGTGTACTGACCCATCCCCGTGTATTGACCCACCCCCGGATACTGACCCACCCCCGTGTACTGACCCACCCCCTGTGTACTGACCCATCCCCGTGTACTGACCCACCCCCGGATACTGACCCACCCCCGTTTACTGACCCACCCCTGTGTACTGACCCACCTCTGTGTACTGACCCACCTCTACCTTTACCTGTCCAGCCCACCTATGGATAATTAGCTGTGGTCCCTTTATTTACACCTGGTCAAAATATCCATTGTTTATTCCACGTAACTATACTTTAAATGCCTAATTATATAACCTACATAACTAATTATACTCTGGGTAAATTACTATACATACCGCATTGCTAAATTATACGTCTTCAGGTAACATATATCCTTGAGAGAAAATTATATGTCCTATATAATACATAATATAACCAGGATTATATATCTTACATCACAATAAATATATATCCTACATGGTTAATCTTATATCCTAACAAATAATAAATCCTGGATAACTAATTATATATCCGAAATAAAATATAATACAGCTAAGACAGGTTTATATTATATGCCATTTAAATACTAACATATAATCCTGTGGCTAATTATATAAAATGATATGTTATTCCATTAGTGTTTCTTTGTTATGATACTAAACCGTATCATTGTTATAGCTTGTGATTATAACAGTTTGTTTACCTTGTCTTTGTGTTTTCCTGGGCTATTTTTCTCAATTTCTTCCAGGAGTTTTTTTTTTCGATTTATTTTTAAGTTTATTTGACATATACTTTATGGTGTGAATTATTGACCTAGTCTTGTTGTTGTTGTTGTTGGTGATGGTGTTGGAGGCTGTGGTGTCTTAGTGTGGTTAAGTGTTGATGGTGAGGGCATGGTGGTGGTAGAGAGTGTGATGGTAGTGTGTGTGTGTGTGTGGTGGTGGTAGTGGTAGAGGATGTGGTGGTAGTGGTGGTAGAGAGTGTGGTGGTGATGGTGTAGAGGAAATTATAGTGGTAATAGTGCTGGAAACATATGGTAATAATGGTGGAAACTATCTCCATGGAGGAAACAAAAAAACGCATTGGCAATGATGGAAATTAAAAATAAACCCAAATTTCAACAGTAATGCTGGAAATGTCACGAGTGTTGGCAGACGTAATTGGTGGCAGAGAAACACAAATTTTGGTTGGCAATAGAGATCAATATATGTGGGAAATAAATACTACATCAAACACTAAATATTTTTTCATGCTTAAAATTCTCTTGAAAGTTAAACCATTGAAAAAAAAATAGTTTGAAGTCCAATTGAGAATTTTCGAAGGGTGTGGTCGTGGTTATTTATCCAACATCATTACGTGTTTAGGAAGAGTGTCCCTGATAAGACCCTGTTGTTGTTGTTGTTGTTGTTGACGGATGTGTAATAATCGATAGAAAATAACGCCATCCGGAAGATAATATTGACAACAGGGACAGCCAACAACAGGAACGCTGCAAACAGGGAAAGCAACAGAAGTATTTTGTTTGTTATTGTGAATCCTGTTGTCGTTATTGTGTTATTTTATGTATTATTATTATTATTATTATTATTATTATTATTATTATTATTATTATTATTATTATTATTATTAGGCATTTCTGTGCTTCGACAAACTAAAGACACTCAACGCAAACACTGAAGTCAGTTTACACTCTTGACTATAACTATTACTGACAGTATAATGAGACTTAATAACTTCTCAAACGGCAGATGTAGAAAAGGTGATCGCTTGTTTTTTTCTGAGTCATTCTGCAGACAATACTGTAGACGTAAGAATAACCAGGTATATTCACGTTTGGATTCGTGTTTTTGTACTTATGTAAACTGTAGTTTGTTTCATGTACTGTATGTTAGTGGTTAATAATGCTTGTAATAACCTTGTTTGTTTGTTCTTATGTTTGTTTATCCTGCTCGTGATATATATACACACACAGACAGACACACACACAGGACAGTGGTGGTTGGTCAGCGCCTGGTGTGGTTGCAGCTGCCTCGCCTGGAGCCGTATAAGACACGGGATAAGACCAACGACATTACCAAGCAATAACTTTCACTGTATCCACGATAATCTTCTCCTGTTATCTCCATTATTCCTTCGTTTTCTAAGTTGTGTGTTTTCTCCACAGGTAAGGCTCCCTGGCGGTGAACACTGGGTTCCTGAGGTGTGTTCCGGTGTGTCGTTGGGTAAAGTATTCATTATAGTCTGTTAATGTTGGTTTTTGAGAGCGGAGGGTTTCTTTTTGTAGGGGTTTCGTTGGTATTATTGATAAAATAATAATAATAATAATAATAATAATAATTAACGGTTTATTGAAAGTTTTGCAGCCCGAAGGCTGAAAATATACATTGGACAAAAATGACTTATTACATACAAAGACATAGGGTGGGTGGGTCGTTTAACAAAAGCTTTCATTATTGAAAGAAGAAGGAACATGAACTGAACATACAAATTATATGATAAATGGGTGACTACATGTTACACTCACCAGATGTAGAAATGTAATCGTGGTTTTGTAATAATAATTTCCGTAATTTTCTTTTTTTTTGGGGGGGGGGGGGGGTATTTGCAGTAATAATTTTCTCTTGAGTAACACCCAAATATCTCTTAAATTACCCAGTGGTTTATAGATTATTACACAAACTTGAGACAGTAATGACCATCTATCTATTACGCTGTGATATTAGTGACAGCTTTACGTTTTGATAAATGTTATCAAATCCTATGGTTGAGGGAAGATAATGGTAACCCTCTCGAAAAGTTTTTATACATAAAACCGGAATCGTATGTAAAAAAAAATCCGAAATCCGGTTTTTTCGTAACATTACCGAATTTGACGAATATTTTGTCTACTGTAACAGAGTCTCTTGGGGTTAGATTGTGAGCTAAACAGATGTTGATTTTAATGAAGGAGAAACTTGAGGAAATGGGAATAAAAATGAGAGATAAAATCGAATGAGTTTTAGAGCAGCTGGACACAGAGATGAAGAAAGGGGGGTTAAGGACCTCTGTGGCGGCAGTGTTAAAGATAAGTTATACAGATAAGACAAGAACAAAGTAGCAAAGAACAAAGAGAGAAATACTGGAAAGTTGAGTGAAACAGAAAATCAGATACTTTGGTCATATAATTAGGGATGACGTGGTGGGAAAACAGATATTAATGGCCAAGATCGATGGTAGGAGAGTCAGGGGGAGTGTAGAGACGAGGATAGATGAATTAAATTGAAAGCTGTGGTCCATGAAGAGATGCAATAGCAGGGAGGATTGGTAAAGACAGGCCTAAAACGTTTGGAGATGTGGGCCGTGGTCGCCAACCCTCAGAGTGGTGGGTCGTGGTCGCCAACCCTCAGAGTGGTGGGCCGTGGTTAGCAATCCTTAGAGTGGTGGGTCGAATAGTAGTAACCTAACCTAACCTATCCTAACCTAACTCTTGGTATTCAGTTAAGGATTACTTTGCTTGTGATGATGACGATGATGATACTACTACTACTACTACTACTACTACTACTACTACTACTACTACTACTACTACTTTTTTTTTTTTAAAGTGGCCTCCAGCCTCCCCCAATAGCCACACCTTCGCCACCATTTAATTACCTTAATATTAAATATCCTAATACATAAGTAGCTATCCTATCTGTGTTAAATTAGTTGAGCCGCAGATCTATGCGGCATTCAGTGACTGTAGCCTCATAGTCAATATCTGCAGCAGTTGTCGGAGTTGGGGCAGAAGCTCTCGTTCCCCTGAGGCAAGGCAAAGCCGACCGAAGGAGAGAGAAAGACAGTCGACACCTCATCCAGGCTGTAACATAACTTCTGGGCTGCTGCTTCTGTTCGGAGATCCACTCGGCGAGTCTGGCGTAGAAACATCTTGCACTTGGTCCCATCCCACCAGAGGTTGTGAACACTAGAGGAGTGAAGCTGCCTTGATCAACGTTTTGAATTCTCTTCCCGTATGCCCTTCTCTTGTCGTTCTCGTTCCTCCTATGTGCAGCATCGAGAGCTAGGTTACGGTGACATGCGGCCATGGGATCAAAAATCCTGATGTCGAAGAAAGCTCGCTGTCCCCGCGTCCAGAATCCTCGAGCGCTGACGTCCACACGGGCTTCGTTAGATGTGTTTGAAGTCCTCTGTTGGAAGATCTCGCCATCCAATGGAAGGAGGGTCGGTTCTACCATGACGTCCCGGCAGATTTCCTTCAACATATTTGCTGTGAGATCCCTTACCTCGTCATGCCTCATGCATATGAAGCCCCCCTTCTTGCACACCATGGCGTGATCGCCGTCATAGGAAGAGCCACACACGCATTGGGAGGGCAAACCTTCTACTGGCAGACCGTACCTTAGAGCAATGGCATCTGTAAATTCTTGTTTATTAAGACTGAAACCATTTGCCCTACTACTACTACTACTACTACTACTACTACTACTACTACTACTACTACTACTACTACTACTACTAATAATAATAATAATAATAATAATAATAATAATAATAATAATAGACGGTATATGCACAGTCTATACCTGCATGATGTATAAGCATGTTACGGGTGGCCCCGGGTTCGATCCCCGGCAGGGTGAAACTATGGGCAAGTTTATATACGCCATTTGCCTCTGTCTACCCAGGTGTACAGGAAGCCAATTACTCTCTTCTGTCGAGGGTCAGGACACTTTATCCGCCTGGCTACTGACACCCTACACGCTTGTAACCTGTGTATGTGTGTGTGTGTGTGTTATTTCATACCATCTCTCACCTTTCCTTACTTTGAGGAAATACCAACACCTACTGTACCACTTGTCATGTGAGCGCTGATGAAGGAGACTGTGAAACAGGACCGAGGGAGAGTGCCAGGCAGGGCAATCATCGAAAACCTGAAGGAAATCGTACATCTTGCACTGTGCGAGTGACCGTCTCGCATTATCTTGATTAGTGCCTCCAACTTTCGGCAGTGGAATGTACTAGCAGATAATAATAATAATAATAATAATAATAATAATAATAATAATAATAACAACGAAAACGTCAATAAAAAAAACGACAGCAATAATGATAATGATAATGATAATAATGATAATAACTATACTAATAGTAATAATAACAGTAATGATATTACTGTCTTTGTCCGTCTTTAACTTTGGGACTAATCTGTTTCACTATTTCGCGCTAACACAAACAAACTCGATAACCACACAGCGGTAGGGTGTGGTCTCCCTACGGCACACAGCCGTAGGGAGACACGTATTCATATTACAAAGCAACACTGACCCTGAGTCAGGAATCTCTTGTGTTTCTCTATGTCAGTCATTCGATAGCGCCGTTATTGTTGTTGTTGTCGTTGTTTTCCAGATAGTAATGTTGAGCAGACGGACTGCTTTTTTGGATATCCACAACACGAGGCTGGTAGTGCAGCTTAATGTGGGCCTTTCATCTCTTGATTCACAAAACAAGGTGTTTCAATCACACGAAAACATCATCACATCCTCCAGGAAAAAAACAACAACATGAAAATGAATATTCCGGACACACTAGAATGTGTGTATTCATACATCTGTAGGCATACAAGTACACATGCGCACACGTCCACAGGCACACACACAAGAACACGCCATCAAAACTAAATTTGCGTACACAATATTAAATTTCCTCTACATAATTACCTGTTTTTGCTGAATGAACAATAATTATGATCGAAAACGTGAACATGAGAGATGTATTTCAAATATTTCCAGGATATTATTTTGACTACTGCTGTACGTACCGGGACCCGCCACACTGTTCTATCACCTGTTAGTGGGTCCACTCTACTTGGGTGTTCACTATTAAGGAGAGGTCATCTTCAACCTTGATATAGAGGACTCGTGTAAAAAGATATATCACTGGGGAACACACTTTCGGTTGCATGAGTTCTGACACTTGATTCTGGTAGATTTGAGGTCACAGATTCTGAAAATGGCATTCGTTTGTGCAGATCAGGTCTAGTTTTGATGCTACGCGGCAATTTACATATCAGGTCAGTGCGGCAAATATAGATTTGTGTGTGCATTAGTGTGTGCATTATTATTTTATTTCATTAAAACAATTATTTTATTTCTTTTCCAGGTGTGATCATTCTGTAAACAGTGTTGACTTCAATCAAAGGAAACATGGCCTCTATAGCAAGTAGAAGGAAATGTGTGACGTGCCCGTATTCATTCTGCTATATTTGTGGTGCATTCACAGCTCCAAAGCAAAGAAGGAACATTAGTGAATTTGTGAAGAGAGCTTACTTTACCTACTTTAAAGTGAAACTTGGAGATCAAGACAAACCATGGGCACCGCATAAGGTATGTCATTCCTGCCAAGAAAACTTGCCTCAATGGACTAAAGGAAAAGACAAAATAACATTCGGTATTCCGATGATATGGCGTGAGCCACGGGACCATGTCACAGACTGTTACTTTTGCATGACTCGTGTTGCTGGTTTCACTGGTAAAACTCGTCATCTTATCACATACCCTAGTCTAGATTCAGCAATCAGGCCTGTTCCAAAGCCTCCCCTGTATATATACATCTTGATTTGTATTACTCTCTCTAGTCTGTACTCACCCCTGAAGATGTGAATTACACGAAAGCGCTTGGGAACTTCGTGTTTTCTTCTTTCCTTGTGGTTATCAGCATATACCTAGATCACGCGCACCTACAGTGATTTACTTGCATATATATATATATATATATATATATATATATATATATATATATATATATATATATATATATATATATATATATATATATATATATAGTCCACCGTACTTATGAGGCTGAGACAAATAAATATATATATATATATATATATATATATATATATATATATATATATATATATATATATATATATATATATACACATTTTTGCCAGAAATCTTAAGCTTTCGCATCAGCCTTGCCAGTTTATGTAAAAATTATGCAATGATGCGGTTTCACATTTTGGGTATACTACTCGTATGAAGTTAGTACGTTGAGATATGATCGTGTCTAGGGCAGTTACACCGCTTCCCGGTTGTATTGTTGTAGATTATTGTATATTAGTCTGGTGTACTTCTTATCTAATGTTAGATTAGGACGGTTCATCATGATGTAAACACTTCGGGAATATGATAAATTGCCAAAACTTGATTTCAACAATGTAGTCACCCACCACAACACGCAGTTTTCTTACATGCAGCGCGAGGTGGATCAGCAAGACGGCAAGGGAGTCAACGACCGCCAGATGTCATCAGTGTTTGTTTATGTTTTATTTGTGCTATTGGCGAGTGCTGTACATTTTGCGTGCTTCTAGTCTGTCTCCATTACTACAAAGTACAGTACTGGGCCCAAGTTTACCTCGATGATTAAAAATATACGTGTGCAGGCGTGGGCAAGAGGAAGTTAATATTTTAAATTGTTTTGTTCCCATTTTTTTGGGGGGGGGATGTGTGTTGGGGTGATTTTTTATTTTGCCGCTTGCAGCGGCTACTTTATTGTGCACCCCACACTCATCCTGTGAGCGGTAGCGCAAAAGGATTACAGAGTAGGGTTTACAAAGGGTCATAATAATTAACCCCCGTTGTCAGGATATTATGGCACTGAAAGTTACACAGTATTTCATTTACATTATTTGTTTAGTTCTATACATAAAGGGTAACTTATTCACAAATGCGTGAGAACAGGCGTGAGGCAGTATGTCTGGCCTCACACTTTGTTATTCACATTTACGTGGGAGGTATTCAAGCACATTGCGTATTTGGTTCTGTACATGAGAATTGATACAGTTACTAAGTGCAAAAAAGTGGATACAATCTTAATATGTCGGCTATCTTGCCATTAGAGATGAAGTGTTGTGCCATTTCACACACAGTGTGCTTGGACCTGTCCCTAAAAGGTTCTATCTTCACACAGTCGAGGACGTAGTGTTCAAGTGTGTGGCCATATGTATGGCCACACACTTTACATTTAGTTTTGTTTACATCTGCTTGAGGAACATACTGCCAAAGGTACTTATATCCTAACCTTAATCTAGCGGTTACAACATCTTGTAATCTAGTGATCTTGTTACTTGCTCCATATACATGTTTCACTTGATACATCTCATCATGGTAACCTATGGATCGTCTAGTGCCTGTTTGCACTTGTCTACTTGCGTCAAACTCATCAATAAGTTCTTTCCTAATTACAGTTTTAAGGGTTCTTTTTGACAGACCCAAATTGTATTCAACGGTGTCTTTGTTAGACGCGAGTTTGGCGAGGGCATCAACTCTGTCATGTTTTATGAGGCCTATGTGAGAGGGGATCCACAACAGTTTGACCCTGACACCCCGGCCAACAAGGCACTCATATTTGTGTCTGGCTTCAGAGACAAGAGCGTGACAACCTGAGTCGAGGGTACCAAGTGCAAGTAGTGAGGATAGAGAGTCAGTGATGATGAGACTGTCAGTAACAGTGGTTTCAATGAATTTAATAGCTGTGAATATGGTAACTAATTCAGTTTGTAGAGTGGATGCCCAGTTGTTAACTCCTAAGTGTAATGATATGAAATGAGTAAATCAAAGACAAACACTGACATGAGAGGTAAAGAAAATCAGGAAATGCTCTCCTTGCAGTCGCTTCCTAGACTGTGGAGTGTACATTACAATAACCAGGCCTAAATTATGGTGCATTTATTTTTATTTTCTTATTTATTTTTGCGACCCATTTTATTTTTTTTGTTACTTATTTTGCGACCCAATTTATTTATTTCGCGACCCACTGAAGGGTCGGGACCCATAGTTTGAAAACCCCTGTACTAGAGGATGAGGAAGAGAAGAGGGGTGGCAGAAGAAAGGAAAGAATAGGAGGAGTAGGGGAACGAAACATTGGATGAAATGTAAGAGAAGGAGGAGGGGAAAGAGGGGTTGCAGAGGAGGCGTAGGAGGACGAAGCAGAGGGGGGGGGGGGGGAGAGGGAAAGAGGAGGAGGAGGAGGCGGAAGAGCGAACAACTTATCTCGACTGCATTTCCACCTAGGGAGTTCAACCCTGCCATGTTTTGCTGAATACTGAACTGAATGTATAAACGATCTTTAAGAGGTGTTACCGCTGAGCTCACTTTTATTTGCCGCCAAAAGTTTTATTAAATTTTGCTCTTTACTCTAAAACAGCCTCTATGACACTCTAGCGGACGGTCGGGTCATTAGTCGCCCTTATTATCTTATTTCTGAATTTATTATAGGAGTTAGTTCTTTACAGTATGTCAGCACAGGGATTAGTCTTCTTAATGTACCTCTAGGTTAATTTCACAGAACCGTCTCTACAATACATCAACACAGAGATAAGTTTTCCTAATTATATGGTAAAGTAGCTCCGAAAGTATCAATAATTAAGGTAATAAAACCTTCCTTATAACACATTACCACAGGGGTTAGTTTTCGTTGCTGTCAGGGTTGGCTAAATTGTACCTAGAGTAGGAAAATCGTCTTTACCATAAGTTAACACAGAGATCAGTTTTACTTGATAAGGTTCACTGAATCTATCGTAGACGTTAAAATGGACCAGGAAAAGGCTTGTATAATGGGCTAGTTTTCCCTGCGGGGTCATGGTTGCGTATTATGATTAAATTCATCAATAAGGAAGAGCTCAACAGGGCCGGCATTGCCTTGTCTCGGTTGCTTACTGTATTGAATTTATTACAAACATAAATAAAGACCTTAATAAAGGCGACAATAGGAGCTAGTTTCTCTTGATAAGGTTATAGATAACTGTATCATGAGCAAGGAATATAGGATCTTAAAGTAAGGAGCAAGAGGATCGAGATTACCTTACTGAGGTTGGTATTCTGGAATGAGTTTTATACAGACGTAAATATAGACTTTCAGACAGGCTACAGAACGGGTTAGTTTCCCCTGGAGGTGTTGTGTGTGGCTGTCAGCATCACGGTCAGGGGAGATGGTCTCTTGGGGCAGGGCGTGAGAGAGCCTATACTGCCCTGCTCTCTGGGATTTATGGCATAATTTGGTAGCGCGTCCACAGTGGCGGAGTTTGTCACTTGCAGATGTTGTCATTGTTGGCTGGTGTAAATAAACAACGAGATGGAGAGGGGGCGAGGAGGAGGAAAAGGAAGTAATGGGGGAGGGAAGAGAGACACCAGACAACCAGAAAATTGAATGTACAGCAAAAAGTTGACTGTTGATCTCTAGTTGGTTTAGTTGAAAATATACTGTAATTGTTTATATATGCCACTAAGAATGTTTTATGTCAATGTAAAGTTTCTTCTCACTTCCCATAATTAACGTTTAAATCGGAAGCTTCGGTGTACAATATATTTTCCGTGTACAGTCAAGCTCAGCAGCATTTAATTCATATTTTTCTTTAGATTTAATACCTACAATGTTTTTTTTAATCTAACTGTGGCTTTGAGGTAATTACAATACGTATTGATTTTCATCTATGATAATATTTAACAGTACTCGATATACTAATGATGTATATATACTTCTGTGGCTTTGATATATTTTATTATATACCGACATAATATAATGTATTCCTCCGAGTTTCATGAGGCTTTAATTTAATGATTTTCTCTGTTCCTCAGATATCATGACGTTAAGAGAGCTTCACACAACAGTTGAGAGGCGTTGCTCATGGTGAGGTGGTCGTCGACGATGCCTGGGTTGACAGAGTCTAGGCCAAGATATCGTACTGGTGAGGGAATATCTATTTTACCTGTGGCGATAATAATTACACCAATATAGCCTAGTAATATTCTGATTTTTTATAATATATCAATGATGAAAGTTTAAATTTATAAATAAAGTTGGGAACAGCTGGGTTATGTGCAGCTGGCCGCACGTCTGACAGTTTTACACAAAATAATTCTTCCTACAATTAGTCATTCAGTAACTCACGAAAGGACTAATCACATGGACATTAGCCCCCCCCCCCCCCAGGTAATTTCACCTGATGCTTATGCAAACTAATGATGCCTGGGAGGTTAGGTTAGATGAGGTTAGGTTAGGTTAGGTTAGCATTAGGGTGTATGTCTTGAGGTGAAGTAAGGTGAGGGTAGGCGAGTCTTCAGAATGACCAGAATGTATTGAAACATTTGGTGTAGACAAACAAACAAACATACAAAGTGCAAATAACTTTTATGATGAAAGCAATCCGAGAGAGAGAAAGAGAGAGAGAGAGAGAAGGAGGGGGGGGTGGAAGGAGGGAGAGGTAGCAATGCAAAAAGTAAAAAGGGAGGAGAGGGAGGAAATTATTGAAGAGATTGAAAGAAAAAGTGAAAAACAAAGATAGAGAAACAAATTGCAAAGGAGTGAAAGAAAGTATAATTGTTTAAGAGAAAAAATAAGATACAGTTAGAGAAAGAGAGGGAGAGATAGAAGAGAGATAAGATTAATAATTTCAACATTCAAAGGGAGAAAATGAAACCAACTAAGAGAGAATGATCGGGAAATAGAGAGAGAGAGAGAGAGAGAGAGAGAGAGAGAGAGAGAGAGAGCAACTGTGCTAGTGGGTGAGAGAGGGAGAAATTGAGAGGGAGATAGTGCCAAGATAGGGCGCCGGTAAAGTGCCGTGAAGCAATACATGAAAGAGTGTTACAGGACGGGTAACAGTGCCTACAGAGTGCCGAAAACGGATTGCAGAAACGTCACACTCGCTTCCGGAGTGACGTTACAACCAGACCATGGAAGCAGTTACATCTGAAATGACCTAATTAAAGCTGAAGTGTCTTTACCTTACCTTTCCTAACCTAACCTAACCTAACCTAAGATAATCTGTCTTTACTGAGCTTTACCTAAACAAAACTTAAGTTAATCTATCTAACCTAACCTAACGTACGTAACGTAACCTAACCTAATCAAAGGTAATTTACATTATCTTAATTAACTCCAACAACCTGTCTAACTTAACCTAAACTAACTTTAACTTATTTAACTCTTAATCTGTCCTTGCTTTAGCTAACTTTAACTAACATTAGCTAACTTGGTCAAGCATAACCTCACTGTATTATATTGTGGATGTAATTTTGTGATGGTATTTTATTCACTGATACTTTGGGGTGAGATTTATCGTGCAAAATGTAAAGACAACGATGAATCCGTAGTGATGGAGACAAATTAGACTATCTGTTTGGGATAGCTATAAAGTGAGAGTGTTAGCTAACTCGGGTCAGCGAGTCAGTTTGGGCAGGTAAGAGGGCCAGTATGGACAGGTGAGAGGGTCACTCTGAAAAGGCGAGAGTGCCAGTCTAGACAGCTGAGAGTGCCAGTCTAGACAGCTGAGAGTGCCAGTCTAGACAGGTGTGAGTGCGGGCAATGAGTGTTATAGTCAGGCAGAGTGATAATGCCAATCTGGGCAGGTGAGAGAGTGCCAGTCTAGGGAAGTTGAGAGTAACACATGCAAATACATAGCAATGCATGGGTAGTGAAGATGATGGTGGTGGTGGTGGTGATTAATAGTAGTATTGATGGTGGTAGTGGTGGTGGTGGGGGATGATTGATAGTAGTGATGGTGGTAAGGACGAATGGTAGTGGTAGTAGGGTCTATTGGTGGTGGTGGTGGGGTGATTGGTAGTAGTGTCAATGGTGGTAGTGTGGTAGTTGGTTGTGGTGGTGATGGTGTGGGTGATAGGTTGTGATAGTGGTGGGTAGAGAGGCTGGTAGTAGTGGTAGTTATGACGTTATGAGGGCGATGATAGTTATACTCCCCTTGATTGTGGTGAATGTAACTGAGACTGGTATAGTTGTGGTAAGTGTAGCGAAGATACTGGTGACTATTGTGAGGGTAGATGAGATACTGATAGTTGTGGTAGGTGTAGCGAAGATACTAGTGATTGTGGTGAGTGTAGTGTTAGGATACATACAACATTAAAAATAGACATCAACAACCAGAACAGGGGATACATGTAGCGCGTACACATAAGGACACACTATGACACGGGGTAGAACATGCACGAGAGAGGGAAGAGAGAAGAATGGAAGGGGGGAGGGAAGCGTGACAAGGCCGTGACAAACAGCTCTGAATTTCCAAGTTTTATGCGTCGTTACGTTAACTGGTGTGACAGTTTGTAAGGGGGGACGTGTGTCTCCAGGGGGTACTAGATTGAGGGGTGAGGAGGGAGGCATTGTGAGGTGGAGGGAGTGTGAGGGGTGAGGAAGGGGGTAGGAGGGAGTGTGAGCGGTGAGAAGGGAGAAAATATGAGGTAGAGGGAGGTAAGGTGGGGGATTTGATAGATGAGGGACATTTAGAGGGCAGGGGGTGGAGTGAGGGGCGGAGTGAAGAGTGAGGTGCAGGGGGGATGTGAGGGCTTAAGGT
The DNA here is from genome assembly GCA_958450375.1 of Homarus gammarus. Taxonomy (NCBI): domain Eukaryota; kingdom Metazoa; phylum Arthropoda; class Malacostraca; order Decapoda; family Nephropidae; genus Homarus; species Homarus gammarus. Next base: position 69,883 of record CAUDMG010002684.1, read on the forward strand.
GAGATAGAATGTGAGAGATGAGGGGTAGGATTGATGGTATAGTACAAGGGGAAATCTGAGGGGTGGGTCGCGTGAGGTGTTGTGTGAGGGGGGGATGGGCGAGTGAGGGGTGATGGACAAGGGGGGAGGGGGTGAAGGCGTGAGGGTTGATGGACGGACGGCAGGGGACGTTGTTAGTGAGGGGTGAGTTGTGATGCATGAGGGAGGGGAGGGGGGTGGATGAGGGAGGAAAATGAGGGGAAACCAAGAGCTGAGGGGGTAGCGGGCGTGAGAGGATAATGGGCGTGAGGGGGTAGTGGGCGTGAGGTGATGTGAGGTGTCGCGTGAGGGATAAGGTGGAGTAGAAGAGACGGAGGAGGAGGAGGAGGAGAAGGAAGAAGACGAAGATGAGAAGCATAAGAAGAAGAGAAGAGGGAGGAAATGAATAAGTAAGAGGAGGAGGAGAAGAAGAGGAGGGTCGAATAAGTAAGGGGGAGGAGATGGGGGAAGAAACACCAAGAGAGGGGTGATAGGCGACAAGGGAGGTGGTTAGCGAGGGGACAGAGGAAGGGGGATAAAGGAAGCGGAAGGGCCGGACGTCGTAGGGTGTCCCAAGGGGGAGGGTAATTAGGCAGAAGGGTTAATTAAGGGTTAAGGGAGGCAGGCAAGTCAAGGGACCTGATTGTGTAGGGGCCCACGCTTGTAAACAACGAGGAAGGAATAATTGAAAGAAGGCAAGGGATAATAAAGATAGATTAGAAGAGAGAGAATAAATAGGGGGAAAGAATAAATGACGTAGATAAAGAAGAGGAGGGGATAATTTTTTGGGGGGGAGGGAAATTAGTGGATAATGTTGATAAATTAGAACAGGAGAAAAAAAAACAAATCAATGGAGAGAAAGAAAAATGGAAGAAAGAGTGAATAACGTAGATACAGAAACAGTGGGAATGATTTGAGGAATTACTGAAAAATGGAAGGTGAATTAAACAGTAAAGGGATAAGGAATAGAAGAGAAAATAATTGATAAAAAATAGAAATGAAAGAAGGAAGTAGTACAGAAGAGAAGAATATTAAGGAATGAATGAATAACAAAGAAGAAATAAAATAAAATGAAGAAATTGATAGATAATATAGATAAAAGAGAATAGAAGAAAGGGGAATTAACTAAGAAACAATAAACAAAACAATAAATAAAAAATGAAAAGATGTAAAAACTAAATATGATAATAATTAGAAAAGCAAAAACTGAATGAAGTAGAATAGAATAGCAAGAATGAATAAATTAACTGGTAGTGGAGACTGATGATGAATTAGAATTAGTAAGAAGGAATAAATGAAGGGAATTATGCAAAAGGAAGGTAAAGTTAGTATTTGGAAATGAACAAGGAGTAAATGAGGGAAGTGATGAACCAAGAAGAGGAATTAGGTGATTGAGAAGATTAATAAGAGAGAGAGAGAGAGAGAGAGAGAGAGAGAGAGAAAAGAGAGCGAGAGAGAACGATGTATATAATGAGACAAATTATGAAATTATTAAGAACAGTTTATTAAAGAAGAGAGGGGAAGGAGGGAGAGGAGGAGGAGACAGCAACGATTAGGGAAAATAATGAGAGGGGTCACGTGTGTAGAAGGGGAAGGAGAGAGAGAGAGAGAGAGAGAGAGAGTGACAGAGAGAGAGAAATGGCTTGGTCTATACAGTTGGTAAATTGTTTTCTTTTTCGCATCAATATTTTTTTGTGTGTGTTATTTGAAGCGACAATGTCTCCCGCCCACCCACCACGCCCTCACCCACCGTCACGTCACGCCGTCACACCCACACACACACACACACACACCTTTTGCCCCCTCCCCGTCACCACACGTCACCATAACCAAACATCATTAATTTTATCATTATTATCACTATACATTATTATTATTATTATTATTATTATTATTATTATTATTATTATTATTTCCAAGTATAACTAAAACTTACAATAGGTCTTATGATGACAGACAAACACACAGACTCAAGAAACTCCTGAACGTTTACCTATGTGTTATAGTAGCGGAAAATCTTAAATAAATAATAGTTATAATTTTCAGTGTTTATGGTTGTGTTGGTAAGGTTATATTTCATTTATTCTTTGTGATTTTTTTATTGACAATACTTTAGTTTTTGCTCATAATTGTGTCACTTTAACTTATATATTAACTTGACTCTACTTAATAACAACTTAGAGATATCTTCTTTAGTTTAATCGTCATAATCATCGTAACTATACAGGTAAAATGAATGATATATATTTTAATTATCAAAACTGGACTCCGTGTATACAAATGAGGTAATATTTAAATTACCTGGACAGCTAAGGAGGTAAATGTGGATATTACATATTTTGATCACAAAACTTTATCGCGATTGAAACAAAAAAAATTAAGTTCGTTTTTATTACCTGGTGGTGATAGAGACGAAGTTGTAATGACTATAAACATTAATATAGTTTTTGGGGGAAAGTTTCATGTTAAAGGGTTGGTATTATGCTTTTGAGTACGATAACACGGTGACCTTTGACCTTAATTTACATAGAATATAAATAAAATACAACATCTAATTACTTAACAACGACCTGAAATATCCTTGAAGTGCTTGACTATGTAACACTGATGGCCGATATAAATATTTGATTAATTTATATAATTATAAGATTTCTTTTTTTCTTCTTCCCTTCAGCGTTCGTTTGTAAGTTTGTTTTTATTTCCCTGCTGTCTTGTGTATTTATCAGTCAGTCGTTGTTATCATCATCTTGTCATCATCATCATCATCATCATCATGACTGAGGGTTGGCGACCACAGCCCTCCAATCTAATTCGCTCTTGGACAGTCTTTACCAATCCTCTCCTCCTGCGGCCATTCTCTTCCCCTTAATACCTCTACCACAACCTCCTTATCACCAAAGTACCTCACATTCCTTATTCTATCTCCTTATGGTCCATAGTATCTTCTTCTCCCTATCTATAAATATCACGTAATTCTCTCCTTGTTCCAGCTAGTATACGTCTTCATTTGTTTCTGTGTGACTATAACTTACCCTTAACGTTTTCCTGTAACACAATATTTTAAAGACTTCTAACTTGTTATTGGTGTCTGTTGGGTATTGTCCACACTGCTGACCCTTGGTTCCTTGTGGCCTCCTTTTTGTGACCTCTCCGTGACCTCTTTGTGACATCCTCTTCATGACCTCCGCTGTGTAATCTCTTCGTGACCTCTTTAGAACACCTGTGTGACCTTATCGTGACTGTCACTTTATAACCTCCTCTGCTGGACCACTTCTCCGTGACCTCTTCTTCCATGACCTTCTCTTCGTGACCTCCGCTTCGTGACCTCCTACAAAGTGCTGGTAAATTCACTGTGTTCACCAAGGTACTACAAAAGAAACCGACTTTATTTACCAGGGAAGAAAGGAATGAATATGAGCGTCGACTGGTAAAGACAATGCGACTCATTAGCAACAGGTAAAACACACAGCTACCACACAAGACCTTTTTCTTTTGTTTTCCTCTGTTTTTCTTCTTTTTTTGGTGAGTAATGAACGCTGTTTGTAACTTCGGCTTGAGTGAGGCAAATTTTCAGGGATTTGTTTTGAGACTGTCTTCATGTGACTGTGTGAGGGTACAGTCTGAAGTGTTGTTACAGTCTAGTTGATTGAGTGTGTTTATTGGGACAGTCTAGTTGGTTGAGTGTGTTTATTGGGACAGTCTAGTTGGTTGAGTGTGTTTATTGGGACAGTCTAGTTGGTTGAGTGTGTTTATTGGGACAGTCTAGTTGGTTGAGTGTGTCTATTGGGACAGTCTAGTTGGTTGAGTGTGTCTATTGGGACAGTCTAGTTGGTTGAGTGTGTTATTGGACGTCTTGGTTGAGTGTTATTGGGACAGTCTAGATTGGTTGAGTGTGTTTATTGGGACAGTCTAATTGGTTGAGTGTGTTTATTGGGACAGTCTAGTTGGTTGAGTGTGTTTATTGGGACAGTCTAGTTGGTTGAGTGTGTTTATTGGGACAGTCTAGTTGGTTGAGTGTGTTTATTGGGACAGTCTAGTTGGTTGAGTGTGTTTATTGGGACAGTCTAGTTGGTTGAGTGTGTTTATTGGGACAGTCTAGTTGGTTGAGTGTGTTTATTGGGACAGTCTAGTTGGTTGAGTGTGTTTATTGGGACAGTCTAGTTGGTTGAGTGTGTTTATTGGGACAGTCTAGTTGGTTGAGTGTGTTTATTGGGACAGTCTAATTGGTTGAGTGTGTTTATTGGGACAGTCTTATTCCCCCTGTGGTGTCAGGTAGGTATCTGTTGAGGTTGTTTGTGTATATGTGAGTATGTTGTGATCTCTCTCTCTCTCTCTCTCTCTCTCTCTCTCTCTCTCTCTCTCTCTCTCTCTCTCTCGTTTACCCCTTTCTACTGTCTTCCTTAACCCTGTCCCCTAGCTTTGACTTACCTCTTCCTTCTCTCTCCCCCTTTCTCTATTTCCCTTCTTCACCTTTCTTCCCCTTCCATTTTCGTCTCTCTAAGTCCCTTCTTCTCCTCCCACTCTCTCCCTCCTTCCCTTCACTACTTTCCGTTTCTCCCTCCTTTCTCTCTCTTTCTCTCCTTCGCCCTCTAACTCCCATTTCTCCCTCCTTTTCCTCCTTCCTTCTCTACCTGCCCTTTCTCCCTCCCCCCTCTCTCCCTCCCCCCCCCCTCTCCCTCCCCCTCCCCTCTCTCCCTGCCTTGTTAGTCACGGTATATTGAGGTGTCGGGTTGGTGAGTGGGGATACCATATCATTCTGGGCTTGGTGTGTGCCCGTGATATCCACCATGAGGTTGATGGCCCACTCCTGCTGCCGCCCGCATCAGCTGTTGTACCATCTGGCTCCACCTGCACTATCTGACTCCACCTGCATCATTTGTTTCTTAAAGTCCGCCATCTGTGAGACCGTGTACTAGCAACCAGCCTCTTCAGCCAAACTATGCATCGCCAGCTTGGTTATTCAAGTATCATTTGGTTCCGGCTGCATCACCTGCCGTACCATCTGTAGATCTAAGAACCATCTAGGAGGGACTACTACTAACACACACACACGTATCGCCATCTGGTTTCCCTCTTACCACCACCTTACCACACAACAGAGCCATCTAGCGACTAGTTGTTTAATGTTCTCTCCTACCTCTAATGCGTTAGCCGCCATCTGACACACATTAGTTACCCCCCTGTCTAAAGTTAGTCGTCACCTGTCTAACGTTAACTACCACCTGTCTAACGTTAGCTGCTACCTGTCTAACGTTAGCTACCACATGTCTATCGTTAGCTATCACCTGACTAACGGTAGTTATTACCTGTCTAACGCTAGCTACCACCTGTCTAACGCTAGCTACCACCTGTCTAACATTAGCTACCACCTGTCTAACATTAGCCACCACCTGTCTAAATTTAGCTACCACCTGTCTAAAGTTAGCTACCACAAATCTAACGTTAGCAGTCGTTAAACATTAGCTACCGCCTACTAGCGTTAGGCACACGTTAGTTACCACCCGTGTAAAGTTAGCCACCACCTGCTTAACATTAGCTACTCCTTGTGTAAAACTGCACCACCTGGCAACCATCTGAGGACCGCCACGATCATACACACGCAGCAGACAGACACACACCACCATGCAGTGCACGTGTTGATCGCCACAAAGATAAGACGAGGCTTTTTACGAGGGCAGTTTAACCCCGTAATTGATGTCTCCTAACTGCTTGTTAAGAGGAGATGGGGCGGTGAGTAACCCTAGTCGGAGCTCTAAAATCCAGCGTTTTGGTTGGTTGTCTGGACTCTAAATTCAGTGTTTTTATTGGCGGAACGGTAAAGCTTCGTAATTCATTGTTCGTATTTTCTGAATTGTGATTGGTGAAGCTGGTAAACCTTTTTATTACGGCTCAAAATTCCAAGAGATTTGATTGGTGGACCTCTCTAAGGGTCTTACATCCCGGGTTATGATTGGTGAAACTGGTAAGTCTTTTGTTATGATTGGTGGATTTCTCTTGGGGGGGGGGGGTCTTAAATACGTAGTGTTGATTGGTGAACTGATAAGAGAGCTCAGATAACTAATAAGGACAATTAGGCATGGCGTGTTGTTTGTACATTTGATTCACTTCATTTTATAATCAAAGTGACACTTGTGTATGATAAGAGTGACAGTAATAATGAGAGGTGACATGTGTGTGTGTGTGTGTGTGTGTGTGTTAGGCATTGTATACACCAAGATGAACTCCTCTCTTTACTATTAACTCCATGGATGCCGTCTCTCTGTTGACTAATGTCGTCTGGTGTTGGCCAAATAAAATAATAAAAATGGCGTCCAGTAGTAAAGAGGTCAGTGGAGATAGTTTATTAATTATGATAAACAAATCATCATAATGCACTACGACAGAGTGTATGCGTCTGTCTGTCTAAGTTTGTCATTTTAGTCTTGGTTCTCCCGCAAGACGTCGGCTCCAGCCAGCGGTGTCAGCAGGTCTTCACCACCGTCTCCCTCCCTGCCTCGCCGTCATCAGGAAGTGAACTGATCGCTTAGTGCGTCAGCTCCCCCACTTATATATATTGCTGGTCTGTATCCCAGGGTGTGGTGGCGGGTCCTGTTGGCGCCACAACCGCGTGTCTGGCGCCACAACCATGTGTCTGGCGCCTCAACCGCGTGTGTGGCGCCACAACCGTGTGTCTGGCGCCTCAACCGCGTGTCTGGAACCACAACTGCGTGTCTGGAACCACAACCACGTGTGTGGCGCCACAACCGCGTGTCTGGAACCACAACCGTGTGTCTGGCGCCTCAACCGCGTGTCTGGAACCACAACTGCGTGTCTGGAACCACAACCGCGTGTGTGGCGCCACAACCGCGTGTCTGGAACCACAACCGCGTGTGTGGCGCCACAACCGCGTGTCTGGAACCACAACCGTGTGTCTGGCGCCACAACCGCGTGTCTGGAACCACAACCGCATGTGTGGCGCCACAACCGTGTGTCTGGCGCCACAACCCCATACATGCAACTGACACCATCATCAGTTAGTGCATGTTAACAGTCTGACCTTTATAACTCGCCAGCACTACTGTTTAAGACTGTGATGGAGTAACCGGGCCTTCGTGAACAGTCTAGTACAGTCTATCTCAGTTCCTCACTTAACCGAACAGTCACTTCCATCCTCTCCCAATGACTGTCTCCTCCTGAGGTAAACAACGTCTTCCACTGACTGTAAACATATACGCTTTTCCTATAAAAAATTAAATTGATGTATAGACCCACACAACACTAACGTGATCCCTTACGTAAATTTAGATCACATTTATCTCTTAACAAAATACATTGACCTCGGGAACCACTTAACTGACGTATACATTTAGCGATGGAGACGACGGGCACACTTTGAGACAGGCGGAGGACGTACAATTGGGCCACAAGAATAAGTACACACCTACGGTTCGTGTTTGAGACAAAATATCTGGCAACACTGTCCTGAACAGAACAGACAAAATTATAAAATGACCTGTAATTTATGTTTTATTCCTACATATATGTTGTAAATACATTTGTTGTGAATGTTTTACTCGTGTCTTGTGTTTATATTATAAGTTATATATTGTATCCAATGGTAGTAAACTTGTTGCCGAATGGGATTGCAGTTATCGTACAGCTTCCTCCTCCTCCTCCTCCCCCCACTTTTTCTCTTACCCTACTTTTTTTTTTTACTGATAGTTTGGATTAGTAAAGGAAGGAAGACTAAATAGAAGAATAAAGAAGGGGAAACAGAAAATAGTTAGAGATAACGGACGGACGGACGGACTAGGGGATTAAAGGTAGCGCCCGTGGACGGATGGACGTACACATTCTATACAGAATCAATTATATTTCCCTGCGTCAGGCCAGGTGGCGCGGGGGTCGGGAATAAAAGTGAAAAATAGTTGGCAAGAGTGAGTCAGTATCGTTTGAATATTTATGTATTTATTTATTGTAACTGTTATTAAAAATGTTGGCGTTGTAACTGGTTGATGTATGATGTATATTGTACAGTAGTATTTAGTTTCAACACATGTAGTAATAATTAACGATAATACCAACAGTGTAATTGTTAAAAACGATTTGCAAACCAGCAGTTACAGATAGCGAAGAGTTGTTTGTTAAGGAGCGGCGTCTGGGGTGGTGTCGGCAAGCGCTTGTATGTTTTTTTTCCTAGGACGAAGAATGATACACGGCGGCCCAGAATAGTTACTTGAAAAAAAAAATCTATCAAGAAGACAATTTCGAATAAATTTGTCATATACTGTACATATACATTATACAGATTATACATATTCAACTTTTTATCACATGTAATTTGAGAATTCTATTGCCATATATTATTTTATGCACGTATAGCCTTATCGTTGACCATCCTGGGTAAACAATTCCTGCTTCAGCTGATGTCTGGTCCGTCATTGTTGGCTTGACCTGTGGGCGAGAAGTACCGGATTTTTTTTTTTATCTTTACTTGACGCTGATGGCGGAACTTATGAATCTAGTGAAGAACTTATGTGTGGTTGATCATAGTGCAAAGGAAAATACGCTTACAAGAATACAGATAAATTTACGAGTGTTTTAAGTGACTTGAGGGGGCATGGAAGCAGCCTTTTTGCTCGAGTGAACTTTTGAGCCGGTGAATATTAACATTTAAGTGGTGAACATTATGTCTTATGGAGGTAGTGTATTAACCCCTTGTGTACAGGGGACTCTGTGTTGAAGAAAATCGTCTGGTGTTAACTAAATGAAATACTAAAAGTGGCGTCTTGTAGTGAAGGGGTTAGTGGAGGTACAGTATTAAGTGAACACATCGGTTTAGAAACTAAACACAAGACTCTTGAAGTGGTGGAACAGACACTCTTTCTCAATAAAGGTAAGGGATTGAAATTTTGGATCACCTGTAGTTTCCCCACCCCCCTCCGGCATAATTAACCTTAAGATTAACCTAACCTAACCCTACCTCTATCAAGGTAACGTTAGGGTATTCACTTATCAGGCGAATGGAGCTGGTAGGTCTAATCTTCAGGTGACCCGAAAATTTGCCACAGCAGAAAATTGTCTAGGTCTCATTATGTAATTATCAGTGTTTCCTCCCGTTAATATTACTGTAGTGATTATTAAGGTTCTCTACCGGCCACGATTGTTGAGGAGTTTATCTTAACTTAGTAGATGGGGAAGTTATGAGTCAATGACAGATGGAAACTGAGGGTGTGAGGAGGAGATATTTGTCTGACTGTAAAATGTTGTCAAGTTACGTCACCTCTGCCGCAACAACAAGTATGATGGGAAATAAATCATCATTGATCTGTTCACTTGCGTTAATTAATTTCCTTTAACTAGAGATGTAAGGTCATTAATTTGCCTGAACTTGAAATGTAAGTTAATTAATTTGCTTTAACAATGGATTCAAGTTAATTGATTTTACTTAACCGAAGATTAATGTAATTAACTTGTAATTGGGGATTTACGTTAATTAATTTGCTTTAACTAGGGATGTTAGAACTTTAATTTCCTAGTTAAGGGACAAAAATATTTACGAGCACCTTCACTGTCTGACTTGAGATAGGAGTAAAAGATGGCGTCGAAATTACACTTGGCCTCTACTGTGTCTATAACGATTCTTGGTAAAGTATTTGTGTAAGTTTTGAGTTAATGGAGAGAGAGAGGGAGAGGAAAAGAAGCGGGAGGAAAGGAAAAAACTGGGAAATAAGAATACTGTAGAGAAGTAAGAATGGAGAGCAAAAAAGGGAGAGGGAGAGAAAGGGAATGGAGGAGACAAAATGTGTGAGAAAGAAAGGAAGGAGTAGTGAATGGGAGAGAAACGAGGGAATGAGGGCCAGGAGATGTGACTGGGGAAGTAAGTGGCACAGTGACTGATAAAGAGTGACTGGCGGGGACTGACTAACTGTTTTAGTGAGACTGTCTGGCGTGGTGGTGGTTTTGCCGTCGCTACAACAATGTGTCCAAGGTTCGCTCCCCAGAAACTTTTGTCTCTCCACTTCCTGTGTTTACACCACACACGTCCAACACCTGCTGCTTGTTCTTGTTTCTCTTACTCTTGTTCTTGTTGTCCTTTTTTCTTGCTCTTGTTGTTGTTCTTGTCCTTGTTTTTCTGCTTGTTGTTCTTTTCCTTGTTCTTCTTACTTTTATTGTTGTTTTTATTGTCCTTGTTCTTCTTACCCTTCTTCCTCGTCCTCCTCACTTCATCATCCTCACTCCTCCTGCTTCCTCCTCCACCTGCTCACTCCTGCTTCCTCCTCCTCCACCTCACTCTTGCTTTCTCCTCCTCCTCACTCCTTCCTCTTCTTCACTTCTCCCCTTCCTCCTATTCCTTCTCACGCTTTTCTCCCATTCTCCTCCTCTTCCTCCAACACACCTTCCACCCCCTCCTCTGCCTTCCTCTCCTTCCACCCTTCTCCCTTCCTCCTTCTCAACCCTTCCTCCTCCTACTTATTTCTGTATTCATTCTCCTCCTCCATCTCTTCTTTTTCGTCTTCATTGTTTACCTAATTTCCCTCCTCCTTGCTTCTTGTCCCTCCTTTGTTTCTTAAAGTTTCTTCTTCTTCTCCTCCTCCTTCTCCTCCCTATTCTTCTCTTCCTTCATCTGTCTTCTCTGTTTTCATCATCTTTCTTCTATATTAAATTCTTGTTTTCTTTTTTCATTCTCCTCCTCCCCCTCCTTTTGTTTCTTCACTTCTTCCTCCTCCCTCTTTTAGTCCTTCTGTTGCTTCTCTTCTTCCTCCTTCTCTTTCCTTTAATCCTCTTTTCGTTTCTTCTCTTCCTCTTTCTTCCTCCTTTAGTCCTTCTGTTGCTTCTCTTCCTCCTCCTCCTTCCTCCATTTCTTCACCTTCGCTTCCTGTATAACACCGCAAGCATTTACCATCTGTTATGTGTGGTTCTGGTATCCTCCTCTTCCTCCTCCGCCTTTTCTCCTCCTCCTCCTTTCCTCCTCCTCTCCTCCTCCTCTCCTCCTCCTCTTCCTCCTCCTTTCCTCCTCTTCCTCATCCTCCTCCTCCTCCTCCTCTCCTCCTCTTCCTCCTCCTTTCCTCCTCCTCTCCTCCTCCTCTCCTCCTCCTCCTCCTCCTCTTCCCCCTTTCCTCCTCCTCCTCCTCCTCTTCCTCCTCCTCCTCCTCCTGATCCTCCTCCTCTTCCTCCTCCTTTCCTCCTCCTGATCCTCTTCCTCCTCCTGATCCTCCTCCTCTTCCTCATCCTCCTCCTCTTCCCCCTTTCCTCCTCCTCCTCCGCCGCCGCCGCCGCCGCCTCCTCCTCCTCCTCCTCCTCCTCCTCCTCCTCCGCCGCCGCCGCCGCCGCCGCCGCCTCCTCCTCCTCCTCCTCCTCCTCCTCCTCCGCCGCCGCCCTCCTCCTCCTCCTCCTCCTCCTCCGCCCCGTGAATTTCAGACTGCATCGTGTTGGAGGGGACACTGGTGTTGAGAGAGAGAGAGAGAGAGAGAGAGAGAGAGAGAGAGAGATATCGTCTTTAAGGTGAATAGTTAACGTCTTACATTTAGTCCATCATCAATTCCAAAAACAGTATAATAATATAACTTAAAAATGGGACCTATAAATTGTTTTACCCAGTTAACATTAACAAGATGAGCCTTAGAATGTAGTTTCCCTCGTAGCGTCCTTGAAGAAGATGTTTCCCTACTATATAGTGACGCCAGCTGATGTCTTCCATCATCTGTACCTCCTTTAACTCAGCCTCAAGCAGTGTCTGGTTATGTAACGTGAGGAAGCTGCCAGACTGAAGGTGAACCCAAGACTAGACACACCACCTCGTCCCTGACGTATCAAGACTAAAGAAAATCATTATGCGAGCTACACTAAGTTATATTAATGATCATACTTAACAAATGGTAATACTTCAAAGATAAAGTACTATATAATATGTTTACGGGGGTCTCTGTGCAACTCCCTGCGTCTTCCGGGGTGATGAGACCTTACAAGCCATAAGTCAAGAATATTATAAAGAAAAAGGTAGCATTTGTTTTAGTGTTTGTTATTATATAATATAAAAGGTTTATTTGTTTTCGTTTGCCATGAAAATATTGCGTTTTTGTTTTGTGTACCTTGTGCTTGGCTGTAGAGGTTTACCTGTAAGTTCTAAGTCTTTAAACTCTCGTGTCAGTGTTGTATTAAACAGGTAATAATGTACGACTGTATATATTACATTGATCTGATATTACGTGAACAATTCAACTTATTCGTGAATCATGGTGTTATTTTTTTTTATGTTTTGCAATTATTAACTGGAATAAGGAATATGAAGAGACAAAATTCAATGGACGTTTTGGCAATATTTGGCGTCAACCAGTTCAGGGTCGTGTAGGCATAGGGAGATTGGGATTTTATCATACTGTATATTTATTTAGATTTTCTGTTGTATTATACATTGGATTTGTGTTCGTGTTATTCTGTTATAATAAAGAAAAGCAGCCATCTCCAGAACAAATTTTTAACTCAGAAGTCAATATCAAATATTATGAAAAGTGTCGAAGGAGCTTTGAGTCGTTACTATATACACTATTGTATTATTAAACTGTATGGTAGGATAACACTGAATTACTTCCTCCTCATTTTTACTCATGATACTCAAACAGAAAACACTAAAAGTAAATTTACACAGCAACTGATATCATATTAGTGAACAAGACTCTACCTCATGCTACCTGGCAAAAATCGTGTAAATAACTGTTTTATGACAGCGACACTCACAACCATCGCCCTGTCTCAGTGTACCTTCAAATGATGCAAGACTGAACAGAAAACGTAACCTAAAACGAGAAATTGATCCTGTAGCGGGTTTCCTTATATCAACAGCCTCATCTAAATTACTTTCCCCCTTGTTGATTTGTCGTGTTGTTGAGATCAGAATAGAGAATAACTGTTACAAAAAATATACTTCTTTGTGGGTAATGAGGCAGAGTTTAGGGCGGTGTGTGTACGTAATTATAAGCACTAAAAATCACGAGCTTGTAAAGTTTTCTGTATTTTATTATTTCTGATTCTGTTTAGTGAAATGGGTGTATTTTTACTTTTATTTTTGATAGACTTCTGCCTCTCCTTCTCCCCCTCCATATCAACCTTCTTCCTTCCAACTATCCTTTCCTCACTCCCTTCCTTCTTCCTTCCGTCCTCTTTCCCTCCCTCTATATATTCCATCCTCTCTCCCTTCCCTCACCTTCAACGTCAGGAGGTGTAGGGATATAAGGAGGAAGGGAGATATGGGGGGGGAGGGAGAATTTAACCTGTATCATGATGGAGTGTGAGGTGAGGCTGTCAGAGTGTCAGCACCAACCGTGAGGGAGGAGTGTCAACACCTTACGTACTTGAACACCTTGTGCTGAGTGGCTTACCTGAAGAAAGGAGAGAGCAGGTTTAATATCTCTCTCTCTCTCTCTCTCTCTCAAAAGTAGAATTCTTCAGTAACATAAAAATTCAGTATAAAAGTACAAATCAATGAAAACAAACTCTCAACAATACCCCATCTGATGAATTAACTCCAACACACACACACACACACACACACACACTACAAAACGAACCTAAATTTAATAAACAAAATATAATATTTTGATTGGTGGTGATAATAATTTTGCAGTCTGGAATTGGTTGTTTATTTTAACTTTGTGTAAACTCTGGCTGCTAAATGCGCCTTGTGTTATTTGAAGATTTTTTTTAATAGGAGGAAAGGGAGAGGAACATGTGAATGCCATTTGTAAACATTTAAGTTCCTGAGTTAACAGGGAACTTTCGTCTATTGCAAGTGAGGATTACATCATGCAGGTGAGAGTTATATCATGCAGGGAAAGTTATGTCATGCAGGTGAGGGTTATATCATGCAGGTGAGGGTTATATCATGCAGGTGAGGGTTATATCATGCAGGGGAAAGTTATGTCATGCAGGTGAGGGTTAATCATGCAGGTGAGGGATATATCATGCAGGGGAAAGTTATGTCATGCAGGTGAGGGTTAATCATGCAGGTGAGGGATATATCATGCAGGGGAAAGTTATGTCATGCAGGTGAGGATTACATCATGCAGGTGAGGATTACATCATGCAGGTGAGGGTTATATCATGCAGGGGAAAGTTATGTCATGCAGGTGAGGGTTATATCATGCAGGTGAGGGTTATATCATGCAGGGGAAAGTTATGTCATGCAGGTGAGGGTTATATCATGCAGGTGAGGGTTAATCATGCAGGTGAGGGTTAATCATGCAGGTGAGGGTTATATCATGCAGGGGAAAGTTATGTCATGCAGGTGAGGGTTATATCATGCAGGTGAGGGTTATATCATGCAGGTGAGAGTTATATCATGCAGGTGAGGGTTATATCATGCAGGGGAAAGTTATGTCATGCAGGTGAGAGTTATGTCATGCAGGTGAGAGTTATGTCATGCAGGTGAGGGTTATATCATGCAGGTGAGGGTTATGTCATGCAGGTGAGAGTTATGTCATGCAGGTGAGGGTTATATCATGCAGGTGAGAGTTATGTCATGCAGGTGAGGGTTATATCATGCAGGTGAGGGTTATGTCATGCAGGTGAGAGTTATGTCATGCAGGTGAGGGTTATATCATGCAGGTGAGGGTTATATCATGCAGGGGAAAGTTATGTCATGCAGGTGAGGGTTATGTCATGCAGGTAAGAGTTATGTCATGCAGGTGAGGGTTATATCATGCAGGTGAGGGTTATATCATGCAGGGGAAAGTTATGTCATGCAGGTGAGGATTACATCATGCAGGTGAGGATTACATCATGCAGGTGAGAGTTATATCATGCAAGGGAAAGTTATGTCATGCAGGTGAGGGTTATATCATGCAGGTGAGGGTTATATCATGCAGGGGAAAGTTATGTCATGCAGGTGAGGATTACATCATGCAGGTGAGGATTACATCATGCAGGTGAGGGTTATATCATGCAGGGGAAAGTTATGTCATGCAGGTGAGGGTAAATCATGCAGGTGAGGGTTATATCATGCAGGGGAAAGTTATGTCATGCAGGTGAGGATTACATCATGCAGGTGAGGGTTAATCATGCAGGTGAGGGTTAATCATGCAGGTGAGGGTTATATCATGCAGGGGAAAGTTATGTCATGCAGGTGAGGGTTATATCATGCAGGTGAGGGTTATATCATGCAGGGGAAAGTTATGTCATGCAGGTGAGGATTACATCATGCAGGTGAGGATTACATCATGCAGGTGAGGGTTATATCATGCAGGGGAAAGTTATGTCATGCAGGTGAGGGTTATATCATGCAGGTGAGGGTTATATCATGCAGGGGAAAGTTATGTCATGCAGGTGAGGATTACATCATGCAGGTGAGGGTTAATCATGCAGGTGAGGGTTAATCATGCAGGTGAGGGTTATATCATGCAGGGGAAAGTTATGTCATGCAGGTGAGGGTTATATCATGCAGGTGAGGGTTATATCATGCAGGTGAGGGTTATATCATGCAGGTGAGAGTTATATCATGCAGGTGAGGTTTATATCATGCAGGGGAAAGTTATGTCATGCAGGTGAGGGTTATATCATGCAGGTGAGGGTTATATCATGCAGGGGAAAGTTATGTCATGCAGGTGAGGATTACATCATGCAGGTGAGGATTACATCATGCAGGTGAGGGTTATATCATGCAGGGGAAAGTTATGTCATGCAGGTGAGGGTAAATCATGCAGGTGAGGGTTATATCATGCAGGGGAAAGTTATGTCATGCAGGTGAGGATTACATCATGCAGGTGAGGGTTACTCATGCAGGTGAGGGTTAATCATGCAGGTGAGGGTTATATCATGCAGGGGAAAGTTATGTCATGCAGGTGAGGGTTATATCATGCAGGTGAGGGTTATACCATGCAGGTGAGGGTTATATCATGCAGGTGAGAGTTATATCATGCAGGTGAGGGTTATATCATGCAGGGGAAAGTTATGTCATGCAGGTGAGAGTTATGTCATGCAGGTGAGAGTTATGTCATGCAGGTGAGGGTTATATCATGCAGGTGAGGGTTATGTCATGCAGGTGAGAGTTATGTCATGCAGGTGAGGGTTATATCATGCAGGTGAGAGTTATGTCATGCAGGTGAGGGTTATATCATGCAGGTGAGGGTTATGTCATGCAGGTGAGAGTTATGTCATGCAGGTGAGGGTTATATCATGCAGGTGAGGGTTATATCATGCAGGGGAAAGTTATGTCATGCAGGTGAGGGTTATATCATGCAGGTGAGGGTTATATCATGCAGGGGAAAGTTATGTCATGCAGGTGAGGATTACATCATGCAGGTGAGGGTTATATCATGCAGGTGAGGGTTATATCATGCAGGTGAGGGTTATATCATGCAGGGGAAAGTTATGTCATGCAGGTGAGGGTTAATCATGCAGGTGAGGGTTATATCATGCAGGGGAAAGTTATGTCATGCAGGTGAGGGTTATATCATGCAGGTGAGGGTTATATCATGCAGGTGAGGGTTATATCATGCAGGTGAGAGTTATATCATGCAGGTGAGGGTTATATCATGCAGGGGAAAGTTATGTCATGCAGGTGAGGGTTAATCATGCAGGTGAGGGTTATATCATGCAGGGGAAAGTTATGTCATGCAGGTGAGGGTTATATCATGCAGGTGAGGGTTATACCATGCAGGTGAGGGTTATATCATGCAGGTGAGGGTTAATCATGCAGGTGAGGGTTATATCATGCAGGTGAGGGTTATATCATGCAGGTGAGGGTTATATCATGCAGGTGAGAGTTATGTCATGCAGGTGAGGGTTATATCATGCAGGTGAGGGTTATATCATGCAGGTGAGGGTTATATCATGCAGGTGAGGGTTATACCATGCAGGTGAGGGTTATATCATGCAGGGGAAAGTTATGTCATGCAGGTGAGGGTTAATCATGCAGGTGAGGGTTATATCATGCAGGGGAAAGTTATGTCATGCAGGTGAGGGTTATATCATGCAGGTGAGGGTTATACCATGCAGGTGAGGGTTATATCATGCAGGTGAGAGTTATATCATGCAGGTGAGGGTTATATCATGCAGGGGAAAGTTATGTCATGCAGGTGAGGGTTAATCATGCAGGTGAGGGTTATATCATGCAGGGGAAAGTTATGTCATGCAGGTGAGGGTTATATCATGCAGGTGAGGGTTATACCATGCAGGTGAGGGTTATATCATGCAGGTAAGGGTTAATCATGCAGGTGAGGGTTATATCATGCAGGTGAGGGTTAATCATGCAGGTGAGGGTTATATCATGCAGGTGAGAGTTATGTCATGCAGGTGAGGGTTATATCATGCAGATGAGGGTTATATCATGCAGGTGAGAGTTATGTCATGCAGGTGAGGGTTATATCATGCAGGTGAGGGTTAATCATGCAGGTGAGGGGTATGTCATGCAGGGGAAAGTTATGTCATGCAGGTGAGGGTTATATCATGCAGGTGAGGGTTAATCATGCAGGTGAGGGTTATATCATGCAGGTGAGGGTTAATCATGCAGGTGAGGGTTATGTCATGCAGGTGAGGGTTATATCATGCAGGTGAGAGTTATGTCATGCAGGTGAGAGTTATGTCATGCAGGTGAGGGCTATATCATGCAGGTGAGGGCTATGTCATGCAGGTGAGAGTTATGTCATGCAGGTGAGGGTTATATCATGCAGGTGAGAGTTATGTCATGCAGGTGAGGGTTATATCATGCAGGTGAGGGTTATGTCATGCAGGTGAGAGTTATGTCATGCAGGTGAGGGTTATATCATGCAGGTGAGGGTTATGTCATGCAGGTGAGAGTTATGTCATGCAGGTGAGGGTTATGTCATGCAGGTGAGAGTTATGTCATGCAGGTGAGGGTTATATCATGCAGGTGAGGGTTATGTCATGCAGGTGAGGGTTATAGCATTACAAGTGAGGGTTATATCATGCAGGGAGGAGGTGGAGGGGGAATTTAATTTGTTGAAGATTAATTAAACTTTACGATTTTAATTTATGATGATTCATGGTAAGGAAATTGTATCAGTAATTTGTTGTATAAATATATAAAGTTGTATTATTACCTATGCTTGTACTGAGAGCAATTAGCAAGCGATGACACAGATGTACGATGAAAGACAAAAGTCGTGTCGTGAAATTTGGTGAAAAAATATGCCGATGGGCTAAACTTTTGGTGCGCTCTGCCTTGTGATAGGTCAGGTTAGGTTAAATACGGTACACCTTGCCACACTCGTTTACTGTGTTAGTTTATGTGAGGTTAGTTTAGGTTAGGCGTAGTACACGTTGCCATACTCTCTCGTTTACTGTGTTAGTGAGGCTGATGCTCCATAACGTGGAAAACCAACTTCATCACTGTACATAAAAGGGACATTATAGGTTGTATGGGTCATAACTATCATTCTGCCGTGCTCCATAACACTTTTAGTTTGGTAAAATGGTCAATATTACGGAAGGGGGGGGGGGATAAGGTTTCCGCTGGAAAAGGTTTCCAAGTGACGTAAACATTCTGAAGTTTCCCAATACTCTTGCTATGAAAAATTCCATAACACTTACTTTTAACAAAAATCTATTCATATCTCACACCGAAGTCACACTAGGAAATGAGTCTAATAGCAATACAAGTTTATTCTTATGTATTGCAAATTATAAGGAGAATAATGATACGTGCAATAAACTGTATATAGTTGAAACGTAACAAATGACCCCGACCTCTTATAATATTATTTGAGAGAATGATAGCAAGGTAACCCCAGAGACGATAGTTATCAGGGGAGCAGCAACACCCCCAGACTCTACGGGGGAGGTTCTGTAAGATCATATGGATATTTTAAATAATGAAGCCCAGGTATACGTTCTATCACCTTAATGATGAAGGGTTGAGAGTGGTGGTGGTGTTGGTGGTGAAAGGTCACTGAGCTAGGGCCCTAACCTAGTGACCTTTCAAAATGAGTCATTGTTGAGAGGTCGGTGTTGCATAATGATTGATTTCCACTCGAAACATTGAAGCAGGGGATTTGTTTATGAATATATCATAACTTTTAACAAAACATAGGCATAAATACTCAGGTGATCCAGAAAAACAGATGATCCGAGCAACAGGTGATCCCGAAAACCAGGTGATCCCGAACAACAAATGATACCGAACAACAGGTGATCCCGAACAACAGGTGATCCCGAACAACAGGTGATCCGAACAACAGGTGATCCCGAACAACAGGTGATCCCGAACAAAATAATACTGTTAACTTCCTCCCCCTCGAAAAGGGTCACCAAACATAACCGACTCTGTGAACCGTTCCATCTTTAATCCTGTTCGTCTTAGTTAAGCTCTTCCTGTGGGAATAAAACTCACAATATGACATCCCCCCCACAGCATGGAGGTCCACTAGTGATTAATACTATAATTGCATTTTTTTTTACCCTGACAACACTTAGCTAATTAAAACTTGGCTCGGTAATGGCTTCTGCAACACTAGTATTTCTCGTGGCAGGTGAGTGTGTCAAGTGCTTAAGTTGTCCTGTGTTTGTGTTTATAGGTGAGAGTGTGAAGCAGGTGAGTGTGTCAAGTGCTGAAGTTTTTTTTTACGTCTGTGTTTTTATATAATAGTCTATGGCCTAACAGTTGTGTCCATACAGGAGAAATACTTAAAAGTTATCGTCATTAAGGATTTATCCCTATTTCGTACAACATACTGGATATATCTGTAATCGATATATATAAAACAAAGAAGTATGTCTGTGTGTGTGTCCGTCCGCACGAGAATCTCGAAAACTAATTTACCGATCTGTAGTGATGATGGATGATGTTATATGTAGTGATGATGGATGGTGTTATATGTAGTGATGATGGATGATGATGTTATATGTAGTGATGATGGGTGGTGTTATATGTAGTGATGATGGATGGTGTTATATGTAGTGATGATGGATGATGATGTTATATGTAGTGATGATGGGTGGTGTTATATGTAGTGATGATGGATGGTGTTATATGTAGTGATGATGGATGATGATGTTATATGTAGTGATGATGGGTGGTGTTATATGTAGTGATGATGGATGGTGTTATATGTAGTGATGATGGATGATGATGTTATATGTAGTGATGATGGATGGTGTTATATGTAGTGATGATGGATGATGTTATATGTAGTGATGATGGATGATGTTATATGTAGTGATGATGGATGGTGTTATATGTAGTGATGATGGATGATGTTATATGTAGTGATGATGGATGATGTTATATGTAGTGATGATGGATGGTGTTATATGTAGTGATGATGGATGGTGATGTTATATGTAGTGATGATGGATGATGTTATATGTAGTGATGATGGATGATGTTATATGTAGTGATGATGGATGATGTTATATGTAGTGATGATGGATGGTGTTATATGTAGTGATGATGGATGGTGTTATATGTAGTGATGCTGGATGATGTTATATGTAGTGGTGATGGATGATGTTATATGTAGTGATGATGGATGGTGTTATATGTAGTGATGATGGATGATGTTATATGTAGTGATGGATGTTGTATATATGTAGTGATGGTGGATGATGTTATATGTAGTGATGATGGATGATGTTATATGTAGTGATGATGGATGATGTTATATGTAGTGATGATGGATGGTGTTATATGTAGTGATGATGGATGGTGTTATATGTAGTGATGATGGATGGTGTTATATGTAGTGATGCTGGATGGTGTTATATGTAGTGATGATGGATGGTGTTATATGTAGTGATGATGGATGATGTTATACATAGTGATGATGGATGATGTTATATGTAGTGATGATGGATGGTGTTATATGTAGTGATGATGGATGATGTTATATGTAGTGATGATGGATGATGTTATATGTAGTGATGATGGATGATGTTATATGTAGTGATGATGGATGATGTTATATGTAGTGATGATGGATGGTGTTATATGTAGTGATGATGGATGGTGTTATATGTAGTGATGATGGATGATGATGTTATATGTAGTGATGATGGATGTTGTATATATGTAGTGATGATGAATGATGTTATATGTAGTGATGATGGATGGTGTTATATGTAGTGATGATGGATGATGATGCTATATGTAGTGATGATGGATGGTGTTATATGTAGTGATGATGGATGATGATGTAATATGCAGTGATGATGGATGATGTTATATGTAGTGATGATGGATGATGTTATATGTAGTGATGATGGATGGTGTTATATGTAGTGATGATGGATGATGATGTTATATGTAGTGATGATGGATGATGTTATATGTAGTGATGATGGATGATGTTATATGTAGTGATGATGGATGATGATGTTATATGTAGTGATGATGGATGGTGTTATATGTAGTGATGATGGATGATGTTATATGTAGTGATGATGGATGGTGTTATATGCAGTGATGATGGATGATGATGTTATATGTAGTGATGATGGATGGTGTTATATGTCGTGATGATGGATGATGATGTTATATGTAGTGATGATGGATGATGTTATATGTAGTGATGATGGATGATGTTATATGTAGTGATGATGGATGATGTTATATGTAGTGATGATTGATGGTGTTATATGTAGTGATGATGGATGGTGTTATATGTAGTGATGATGGATGATGATGTTATATGTAGTGATGATGGATGTTGTATATATGTAGTGATGATGGATGATGTTATATGTAGTGATGATGGATGGTGTTATATGTAGTGATGATGGATGATGATGTTATATGTAGTGATGATGGATGGTGTTATATATAGTGATGATGGATGATGATGTTATATGTAGTGATGATGGATGTTGTATATATGGAGTGATGATGGTTGGTGTTATATGTAGTGATGATGGATGGTGTTATATGTAGTGATGCTGGATGATGTTATATGTAGTGGTGATGGATGATGTTATATGTAGTGATGATGGATGGTGTTATATGTAGTGATGATGGATGATGTTATATGTAGTGATGATGGATGTTGTATATATGTAGTGATGGTGGATGATGTTATATGTAGTGATGATGGATGATGTTATATGTAGTGATGATGGATGATGTTATATGTAGTGATGATGGATGGTGTTATATGTAGTGATGATGGATGGTGTTATATGTAGTGATGATGGATGGTGTTATATGTAGTGATGCTGGATGGTGTTATATGTAGTGATGATGGATGGTGTTATATGTAGTGATGATGGATGATGTTATACATAGTGATGATGGATGATGTTATATGTAGTGATGATGGATGATGTTATATGTAGTGATGATGGATGATGTTATATGTAGTGATGATGGATGATGTTATATGTAGTGATGATGGATGATGTTATATGTAGTGATGATGGATGATGTTATATGTAGTGATGATGGATGGTGTTATATGTAGTGATGATGGATGGTGTTATATGTAGTGATGATGGATGATGATGTTATATGTAGTGATGATGGATGTTGTATATATGTAGTGATGATGAATGATGTTATATGTAGTGATGATGGATGGTGTTATATGTAGTGATGATGGATGATGATGCTATATGTAGTGATGATGGATGGTGTTATATGTAGTGATGATGGATGATGATGTAATATGTAGTGATGATGGATGATGTTATGTGTAGTGATGATGGATGATGTTATATGTAGTGATGATGGATGGTGTTATATGTAGTGATGATGGATGATGATGTTAGATGTAGTGATGATGGATGATGTTATATGTAGTGATGATGGATGATGTTATATGTAGTGATGATGGATGATGTTATATGTAGTGATGATGGATGATGATGTTATATGTAGTGATGATGGATGGTGTTATATGTAGTGATGATGGATGATGTTATATGTAGTGATGATGGATGGTGTTATATGCAGTGATGATGGATGATGATGTTATATGTAGTGATGATGGATGGTGTTATATGTCGTGATGATGGATGATGATGTTATATGTAGTGATGATGGATGATGTTATATGTAGTGATGATGGATGGTGTTATATGCAGTGATGATGGATGATGATGTTATATGTAGTGATGATGGATGGTGTTATATGTCGTGATGATGGATGATGATGTTATATGTAGTGATGATGGATGATGTTATATGTAGTGATGATGGATGATGTTATATGTAGTGATGATGGATGATGTTATATGTAGTGATGATGGATGGTGTTATATGTAGTGATGATGGATGGTGTTATATGTAGTGATGATGGATGTTGTATATATGTAGTGATGATGGATGATGTTATATGTAGTGATGATGGATGGTGTTATATGTAGTGATGATGGATGATGATGTTATATGTAGTGATGATGGATGGTGTTATATATAGTGATGATGGATGATGATGTTATATGTAGTGATGATGGATGTTGTATATATGGAGTGATGATGGTTGGTGTTATATGTAGTGATGATGGATGGTGTTATATGTAGTGGTGATGGATGGTGTTATATGTAGTGATGATGGATGATGTTATATGTAGTGATGATGGGTGGTGTTATATGTAGTGATGATTAGACAATAAAATAATAACAGTTTAATGCTAAAAAAATATACTTTGCTTTACCGTTGTAGTGAAAAACATGGTGGAACTTACATACACCGTTAATGAACTATTGATGGAAGAAGAAGTTTTGGGGACTGAACAGTGAGACAATGTGGAGCCTCCCGGTTGGCTTTGTGGAAATGTGTATCCTGTCTGTCTGTCTGCCTGTCTTCTCTCTCTCTCTCTCTCTCTCTCTCATTAACTCTTTATATATTTCAGTAATAAAAATGAAAAACTGATTCATAATAGTGTTATATTAATACAGTGAAAGTCAGCGTCAGACCTAGATCAAGTTAGATTACTCACGGTGTTATGAGACCTTGGTAATGAAGGCTGTGAGCACGGTAAATATTATGGTGTTGGGGTAATGAAGACATTGTAGGTGACTTATGGTCGTCATACACCCAGGGCATTGTGGTGCTCTGTGCGTGCGTCTGTCTGTCTGTCTGTCTGTCTCAAAAATCTTCGTCAACCACAGGGCTCCACCAACTGTAGCTCTGCACCTCCACCAACACCAACATTCACCAACATATCAAGGTAGACCTCCACCACCTGTAGACCAACATATCAAGGTAGACCTCCACCACCTGTAGACCAACATATCAAGGTAGACCTCCACCACCTGTAGACCAACATATCAAGGTAGACCTCCACCACCTGTAGACCAACACCAACATTCACCCACAGATCAAGGTAGACCTCCACCACCTGTAGACCAACACCAACATTCACCCACAGATCAAGGTAGACCTCCACCACATGTAGACCAACACCAACATTCACCCACAGATCAAGGTAGACCTCCACCACCTGTAGACCAACACCAACATTCACCCACAGATCAAGGTAGACCTCCACCACCTGTAGACCAACACCAACATTCACCCACAGATAAGGTAGACCTCCACCACCTGTAGACTAACACCAAGACTTACAGATGGCTTAAATCAACAACATGACACTAAGGAGATTATCTTCCAAAAATACGAAACGAATTTTATATCTAAATTTATTTCTTGTAGTAATATAAAGAATTTCTTTAATATAACTCATCCGTCAGACTTATTATTATTGTTAATATTTTTTTCCTGCAAAATACATAAGTTCTTTTAAGAAAAATTTTAATCGTATAAATGAATTCCGAATTTCAATCCGTAAAAAAGTTTCTGTGGAGGAGGAGAGGCGCTTAGGCTCCAGCTGGGTCATCGAGGCTTCCTTCCTTCCTCCATTTAGATTTTGGAAAACTTTTGCTAATTTCTGTTATAGTTTTGCAAACAATCTAAAAATTTCATTACTGCTAAAGTTTCCTTAATTTGCATAAAGACCCACTTTTATTTACATTCTGGAGTCGTGGGACAATCAAGGTGCCTCTCTACAATTTTGTTAATATTGCTGTTAAATGCCGCTTAACCCGAAAACAATGAAGTTTTCCCGTGCATGTTACCGAACGATAGGAAGCAGTGTCTTTATTTTCTTTTGTAGTTCTCACAAATTCTGACTATTTCCTTTTTGTACTCTGTAGATTAAATGGTATTTTCAACAAAGAAGTTATATTTTATATATTTTATTTCAGAGTCCACAATAATAAATAGTTTGGACTCCATAAATAGTATTATTATGATGAATGGTTATCGTTTTGGTTTCCTGACCGAAGTGAGGGAACATTAGACGATCACCACTGTCAGTGAGGTAAATTATTAGTCTCTGTCTGTCTGTTTGTGTTTGACTTTGCACCTTTCTTTACTTGCATCATTCGTTTACCTATACCTATAAATCACACACAGTGGCAACCTCCCTCTCAGTGATAACCTTCCCCCTCAGTGGCAACCACCCCTTCAGTGGCAACCACCCCCTCAGTGGCAACCAACCCTCTCAATGGCAGCCATCCCCCCTCAGTGGCCACCACCCCCTCAGTGGCAACCAACCCTCTCAGTGGCAACCACCCTCTCAGTGGCAGACACCCCCCTAGTGGCAGCCACCCCCCCTCAGTGGCAACCACTCCCCTCAGTTGCAACCACCACCCTCAGTGGCAACCACCACCCTCAGTGGCAACCACCCCCCCTTCAGTGGCAACCACCCCCCCTTCAGTGGCAACCACCCCCCTCAGTGGCAACCACCCCCCCTTCAGTGGCAACCACCACCCTCAGTGGCAACCACACCTCCTCAGTGGCAACCACCCCCCTCAGTGGCAACCACCCCTCCTTCAGTGGCAACCATCCCCCCTTCAGTGGCAACCACCCCCCCTTCAGTGGCAACCACCCCCCCTCAGTGGCAACCACCCCCCTCAGTGGCAACCACCCCCTCAGTGGCAACCACCCCCCTCAGTGGCAACCACCCCCCTCAGTGGCAATCACCCTCCCTCAGTGGTAACCTCCCTCCCCCTCAGTGGTAACCTTCCCCCTCAGTAGCAACCACCCTCCCTCAGTGGCAACCACCCTCCCTCAGTGGTAACCTCCCCCCCTCAGTGGCAACCTCCCCCCCTCAGTCGCAACCACCCCACTATTGGTAACCTCCCCCTCAGTGGCAACCACCCTCCCTCAGTGGTAACCTCTCCCCCTCAGTGGTAACCTCCCCCCCTCAGTGGTAACCTCCCCCCTCAGTGGTAACCTCCCCCCTCAGTGGCAACCACCCCTCCCTCAGTGGTAACCTCCCCCCCCTCAGTGGCACCCACCCCCCCTCAGTGGCAACCACCCCTTAGTGGTAACCTCCCCCCCTCAGTGGTAACCTCCTCCCTCAGTGGCAACCACCCCCTCAGTGGCAACCACCCTCCCTCAGTGGTAACCTCCCCCCTTCAGTGGCAACCTCCCCCCTTCAGTGGCAACCTCCCCCCCTCAGTGGTAACCTCCCCCCCTCAGTGGCAACCTCCCCCCCTCAGTGGCAACCTCCCCCCCTCAGTGGCAACCTCCCCCCTCAGTGGCAACCTCACCCCCTCAGTGGCAACCACCCCCCCTCAGTGGCAACCACCCCACTAGTGGTAACCTCCCCACTAGTGGTAACCTTCCCCCTCAGTGGCAACCAACCCCCTCAGTGGTAACCTCCCCCCCTCAGTGGCAACCTTCCCCCCTCAGTGGCAACCACCCCACTAGTGGTAACCTCCCCCCTCAGTGGTAACCTCCCCCCCTCAGTGGCAACCTTCCCCCCTCAGTCGCAACCACCCCACTAGTGGTAACCTCCCCCCCTCAGTGGTAACCTCCCCCCCTCAGTGGCAACCAACCCCCTCAGTGGCAACCACCCCACTAGTGGTAACCTCCCCCCTCAGTGGTAACCTCCCCCCCTCAGTGGTAACCTCCCCCCCTCAGTGGCAACCAACCCCCTCAGTGGCAACCACCCCACTAGTGGTAACCTCCCCCCTCAGTGGTAACCTCCCCCCCTCAGTGGCAACCTTACCCCCTCAGTCGCAACCACCCCACTAGTGGTAACCTCCCCCCTCAGTACCAGTCTCTCCCCCTCAGTACCAGCCTCTCCCCCATCAGTACCAGCCTCTCCCCCATCAGTACCAGCCTCCCTCCTCGGTGCCAGCCTCCCTCCTCAGTGCCAGCCTCCCTCCTCAGTGCCAGCCTCCCTCCTCGGTGCCAGCCTCCCTCCTCAGTGCCAGCCTCCTCCACGGTGCCAGCCTCCCCCTCGGTGGCAACATCCCCCGGGGAATTTACCGAAATGCCATCATCTCAAACGCTGTAAAGAAGCTGGTGAGGAAGATTCCGGTTCAAGGAGTTTCCCATTTACATCTCCCCGCGTCATGTGAGTGAGCAGGCTTATCACAGACACCAACACACCCACACACTCACACTCACCCTAGACACCAACACACTCACTACAGACACCAACACACTCATCACAGACACCAACACACTCATCACACATTCACAGTCACCACAGACACCAACACACTCATCACAGACACCAAAACACTCATCACACATTCAGTCACCACAGACACCAACACACTCATCACAGACACCAACACACCCACACACTCACACTCACCACAGGCACCAACACACACACACACACACACATTCACCAACACTCCCCCCCCCACACACACACTCACCCCCCCACACACACACTCACCCCCCCCACACACACACTCATCCCCCCACACACACACACTCATCCCCGCCCCACACACACACACTCACCCCCCCACACACACACACACTCACCCCCCCACACACACACTCACCCCCCACACACACACTCACCCCCCACACACACACTCACCCCCCCACACACACACTCACCCCCCACACACACACTCACCCCCCCACACACACTCACCCCCCCACACACACACTCACCCCCCCACACACACACTCACCCCCCCACACACACACTCACCCCCACACACACACTCACCCCCCACACACACACACTCACCCCCCACACACACACTCACCCCCCACACACACACTCACCCCCCCACACACACACTCAACCCCCCCACACACACACTCACCCTACCCCCCACACACACACTCACCCTACCCCCACACACACACTCACCCTACCCCCCACACACACACTCACCCTACCCCCCACACACACACTCACCCTACCCCCCACACACACACTCACCCCACCCCACACACACACACTCACCCCACCCCACACACACACACTCACCCCACCCCACACACACACACTCACCCCACCCCACACACACACACACTTCCCCCACACACACTCACCCCCCCCCCACACACACACACCTCCACACACACACTCACCCCCACACACACACACTCACCCCACCCCACACACACACACACTCACCCCCCACACACACACTCACCCCACCCCACACACTCACCCCAACCCACACACACTCACCCCACCCCACCCCACACACTCACCCCACCCCACACACACACACACTCACCCCACCCCACACACACACACACTCACCCCCCACACACACACACTCACCCCCACACACACACACTCACCCCCCACACACACACTCACCCCCCACACACACACTCAACCCCCCACACACACACTCAACCCCCCACACACACACTCAACCCCCCACACACACACTCAACCCCCCCCACACACACACACTCAACCCCCCACACACACACACACTCAACCCCCCCCACACACACTCACCCCCCCACACACATACTCACCCCCCCACACACACACTCACCCCCACACACACACACTCACCCCCCCACACACACCCTCACCCCCCACACACACACACACTCCCCCCCACACACACACTCCCCCCACACACACACACTCCCCCCACACACACACACACACTCCCCCCACACACACACACACTCCCCCCCCACACACACACACTCCCCCCCCACACACACACTCCCCCCCACACACACACTCCCCCCCCACACACACACTCACCCCCCACACACACATACACTCACCCCCCCCACACACATACACTCACCCCCCCACACACACATACTCACCCCCCACACACACACATACACTCACCCCCCACACACACACAGACACTCACCCACCGACACACACACACACTCACCCCCCCACACACACACACACTCACCCCCCCACACACACACACACTCACCCCCCCACACACACACACACTCACCCCACCCCACACACACACACTCACCCCACCCCACACACACACACTCACCCCACCCCACACACACACACTCACCCCACCCCACACACACACTCACCCCACCCCACCCCACACACACACACACTCACCCCCCACACACACACTCGCCCCACCCCACACACTCGCCCCCCCCACACACACTCACCCCCCACACACACACTCACCCCCCCACACACACACTCACCCCCCCACACACACACTCACCCCCCCACACACACACTCACCCCCCCACACACACACTCACCCCCCACACACACACTCACCCCCCATACACACACTCACCCCCCACACACACACTCATCCCCCCACACACACACTCACCCCCCACACACACACTCACCCCCCACACACACACTCACCCCCCACACACACACTCCCCCCCCCCCACACACACACTCCCCCCCCACACACACACACTCACCCCCCCACACACACACACTCACCCCCCCCCCACACACACACTCACCCCCCCCCCACACACACACACTCACCCCCCCCCCACACACACACTCACCGAAGACGACAACACTCCTATAATAATGGAAGCCCCTCGAAATCGAGGATGGCCGGCCCAATCAACTGCCTAGCTTACCTGGTGTCCTGCGGCTTCGACATCAATCAACTGCTTTCCAACACCAGCGGCAACCTTCACGCTATAAATATTCACCTCTTGTATAGTTAACACCCCTTGCCTTAGATCCCTAGCAAGATAAAACACTACAAACCATACATATTATTCATTAAACTTCTACCTTAATGGAAATCCGGTGAAAATTGTCTCTTACTGTAATTGGCCAGACACGACAATAATCCTCTCTAGGTCAGTTGTTTTGGTATTAAGATTAACCAACTATCAAGTTGCAGGTGTGTTAGTGGTGTGGAGGGGTGTAGTAGTGTGGTGGTACAGGGTGAAGGAGATATTGTGCGTGTTGTGGTGGGTGAGTGCAGGATGTTGTGGTGGTGGGTGGGTGTGTTGGTGGTGTGTGGGTGTGCTGTGGTGGGTGGGTGTGTTGTGGGTGTTGTGGTGGTGGATGGGTGTGTTGTGGTGGTAGGTGGGTGTGTTGTGGGTGTTGTGGTGGTGGGTGGGTGCGTTGGTGGTGGATGGGTGTGTTGTGTAGGTGGGTGGGTGTGTTAGTGGTGGTGGTATAGGGTGAAGGAGATATTGTGGGTGTTGTGGTGGTGGGTGGGTGTGTTGTGGTGGTGGGTGGGTGTGTTAGTGGTGGTGGTATAGGGTGAAGGAGATATTGTGGGTGTTGTGGTGGTGGGTGGGTGTGTTGTGGTGGTGGGTGGGTGTGTTAGAGGTGCGATACTGGCGGCTTGTGGTGTAATGGTCAGCATGTTCGATCCTCGGGCAGGGTGAAACTATGGGCAAGTTTCTTGACGCCATTTGCCTGTGTTTCCCCAGCAGTAACTGGGAACCTGGATGTTAATCGATTTGCGGATCGTGTTCAGGGTTAATGGTAAGCCAGTGCAGTAAGCGAGTTGTCCGGTCTTCTCGGACTATTCCTTGACAATTGGTCATGCAACTCGTTAACTTAGGGTGTGGTTGTGTTGGCGACAGCTTCTACACCTTAAACAAATTCACGCCTAGGTGACCCTTGGGCCGGCCGGTGAGGGATATATTTTGAGTGTTGTGGTAGCTTGGTTGTTGTTGATGGGTATAGTTATTGTGAGTGCAGGGGGTTGTGGTGATTGGTGTGGTGTGTTAGTAGTGGGGAGGGAGATGTAGTGGGGTGGTGCAAGGTGTGGTGGTGGATGGGTGTTGTGGTAGGTGGGTGTTGTGGTAGGTGGGTGAGTGTTATTGTGGTAGGTAGGTGTGTCAGTGGCATGGAAGAAAAGTGTAGTGTGGTGGTAATGAGCGAGAATGGTATTGTGTGAGTGTTGTGGTGGGTGTTGTTGTGGTGAATGGTTGTAGTTATGGTAGGGTTGTAGTTATAGCGGTTGTATTACACCTACACAAGTAATACTAAACACACTTCTACCTCCCAAGCTGATGTTTATACCTTTACACACGCTCACTCAGACACCCAGCATTATGACTTACCTGTTGATACCGAGTGACTTATAGGTAATTTTCTCACAGTAATCAACTTTCCCGCACTCTCACACCTGTCAATAATACTACCGGTTCATCACTTCACATCTCTTTCAGTATATTACCTGTCATGGCCAAGGTGTTTTCATGGGCAGGTGACTGAGGGATATTTCAAGATATAATCAAGACACTAATATTGCATGAGAGAGGCAGATGTGTGTTTATGACGTGAGGAAGTGTCTAGTTCTGCTATTATTCAGTGAAGGATGAGTTGATAGTAAGAGGAGGATATACTATAATGTAAACATTGCGAATTCTATCTTAAAGGCTGCAGACATAACAATCGTACCTGGAGACGATCTAAACGTACTTTATGACCCACTTAAGGAGGTTAACTATCTTGGGTGAGATGCTAGAGTTTGTAAGGGGTGACGAGGATGTAAAGTGGATAACCTGCACTGGTAATTAAAACACAATAGTTGAGAGCTGTGGGTCACAGGTGTTGACCTGTATTTAGTTTGATTAGTTTTCCGGATGTATCGAGTAGTAGATATTTTGTTCATAATGTTGCCATGTGGAAAATGTTGAAGCAATCTCGCCGCGTGATAAAAAATTCAGGAACCAGGGCAGCGGCGGGCGACAAACTGGTTATGGTCCAATATTTTATACCGCTCCCAAAATACATCCTCTACCAGACTGAACTATATATATATATATATATATATATATATATATATATATATATATATATATATATATATATATATATATATTATATATATATGGGAGTGTTATGAGTTTTCATAATCCATAAGAAAAATAAGTTTTATACGTAATTTATTTCACAGTAAAAATAGTTATCTCCAAAAAATATAATCAGTATATATTTTGACATCTATGACTTGATGAAATTAAGATGACAACTAGTGTATTATTGAACATTCATTAAGAACACTCTGGTACTGAAGGAAACTATTGTATGATAAAGGCTGAGGTACGTGAGGGAGGGAGTTGAGCCACAAGTTGATATGAGAGATTGATTTTGATTTTGCCGCTTGCAGCGGCTACTTTATTGTGCACCCCACACTCATCCTGTGAGCGGTAGCGCAAAAGGATTACAGAGTAGGGTTTACAAAGGGTCATAATAATTAACCCCGGGTGTCAGGATATTATGGCACTGAAAGTTACACAGTATTTCATTTACATTATTTGTTTAGTTCTATACATAAAGGGTAACTTATTCACAAATGCGTGAGAACAGGCGTGTGAGGCAGTATGTCTGGCCTCACACTTTGTTATTCACATTTACGTGGGAGGTATTCAAGCACATTGCGTATTTGGTTCTGTACATGAGAACTGATATAGATACTAAGTGCAAAAAAGTGGATACAATCTTAATATGTCGGCTATCTTGCCATTAGAGATGAAGTGTTGTGCCATTTCACACACAGTGTGCTTGGACCTGTCCCTAAAAGGTTCTATCTTCACACAGTCGAGGACGTAGTGTTCAAGTGTGTCGCCATATGTATGGCCACACACTTTACATTTAGTTTTGTTTACATCTGCTTGAGGAACATACTGCCAAAGGTACTTATATCCTAACCTTAATCTAGCGGTTACAACATCTTGTAATCTAGTTATCTTGTTACTTGCTCCATATACATGTTTCACTTGATACATCTCATCATGGTAAACTATGGATTGACTAGTGCCTGTTTGCACTTGTCTACTTGCGTCAAACTCATCAATAAGTTCTTTCCTAATTACAGTTTTAAGGGTTCTTTTTGACAGACCCAAGTTGTATTCAACGGTGTCTTTGTTAGACGCGAGTTTGGCGAGGGCATCAACTCTGTCATGTTTTATGAGGCCTATGTGAGAGGGGATCCACAACAGTTTGACCCTGACACCCCGGTCAACAAGGCACGCATATTTGTGTCTGGCTTCAGAGACAAGATCGTGACAACCTGAGTCGAGGGTACCAAGGGCAAGTAGTGAGGATAGAGAGTCAGTGATGATGAGACTGTCAGTAACAGTGGTTTCAATGAATTTAATAGCTGTGAGTATGGCAACTAATTCAGTTTGTAGAGTGGATGCCCAGTTGTTAATTCTAACTCCTTTCTCAATTATATTACCGTCAGGTTGAGTCACAACAATAGCACTTTCAGCCCTCCCACAGGCGGTGTTTAGAGATCCATCAGTGTAGATGGTCTGTGTGATATTATCATCGGTCTGTAGAGTGTGTATGTGTTCAAGAGCTCTCAATTTGGCAGTGTGTTGGAGATAAATGCTTTGTATAATTAATTTTTTAGGCGGATACGTCGGTATTGTGATATCGAAGGGAACTGTCCGCCAGGGTGGCAGGAAGCGCTGTTGTGTCTCAACTTTGTACAGGTGGTCTAGTCCAAACATCTTCATATGTGTAGCTGTAGTTTGGATCCATTTAGACTCAGTAGTCCCATGGTTCATACATTCTAGCAATTTTAAGGAAATAATGTTATCAGGATCACCACGCAGAAGCCTCAGGGCTATCATGAGGTTGACTTCAATTATTCTATCTTTAACACTGGGTATACCTAGTTCTTTCCTCATATTAAGTACTTTAGTGCTCATGGGACATCCTAGGATAATTCTGAGGGCTTTATTTTGCATTTTCTCGAGCTTGTCAACGCCTTTCCCGTCACGAATGACCAGGGCTGGTGCGTGGTAATCTATCAGAGATCTTATATAGCCTAGGTACATTGTTTTAACAATTCTAATATTAGCACCATAGTGCGGGCTGTACCCCGCTACACTTCTAAGAGGTCTCAGTCTGTCAGTACATTGGCGGGTTAGCTGTTGTATGGCAGGTAGGATACAAGGGACGGAAACACCAAGATATGAGAGAAGTTGTGTTGGTGGGCGAGACTCGGTCGCCGTCAACCTCACTGATAACCACAGAAAAATACTGAAGCTCACCTGCTGGATAGTCCAATAACGACTTGGTGTCTTTCCTGAGTAAACTTGAATTTTACCACCTGAGAGAACATTTCTCCCTGGTCACACACACACACAGACACACACACACACAGACACACACACACACACAGGGTCTTGTGTATTATAACATTTCCACGCTAACCTGGCCCATAAGCCACACTCCTCTTCTATACTAATAGCTGATTGGTTCATTGAAATTTCAAACTAAATGTGGTCTCATTTGGTAAGCAGACCTGTTATTATCTAAAATAATGATAAATATCAGAACTGTCAAAATGCAAATGATTTCAAGGCATTATCACTTCAGAGAAGATGTTAGAAAATTTTAAATATTTATCGTAAAAGGTCACTATAAATACACGCTTATACACGCGCATTCCGGGGTGAGGTAAAACGCTCAGTCTTCAACTGTGAGTGACCGAGGCTATGAGGAACACAGACCTGCACATACACAGGGATGACTTCAAGAGATTATGAGGACCGCTAATTTAAGTTCACCTACTGCCTGTTTCATACCTGATTTACATAATATTGTCTCTGTATTACTAATTGGCAATACACTGTTGACTGGAGTTTAGATATACAGTAGCAGTTAGTATTGATTCAACGTTCACTGGTTGTTGTTATGGACGCAGGAGATGGATTCAGGGTTCATTGACCGCGGCTGTTTCACCTTCCCCTGCGGAGCAAATTATTGATGATACAACGGAGGGAATAATCCAAGTTTTTTTTTGTGGAATCCAACTGAATTATTATTTTTTTCATTTTTGTCGTTTTTGTTTGTTTTACCTTATCTTTTATATATAATCAGAGATGATGCTTCTCCTATTGTATAAATGATATTTGGTAAACAGGTAGTAAATTCTGTGAGTTGACAGAAATGCCACTGACCAGGCTATGGACTTGTTTCAGAATTAGAGACACCACACCACACCACACTCCATAAAGCCTAGTACTATACGCTTTTTTATAACGTCTCTTACACTGTGCTTGACGATTTCATATCAATGAAATAAAGTGGTAGATTTATACTGTGTAACCATCCAAATTACTGTTTCAGCTTATATTGTCTATTGTAAGGCGGATATTACTCACTCAACGTTACATGAATGGATAATAGTAGTCTAGCTATATTAAGGAACTTATAACATAGTGAACTTTAATTAGAAAGCACTTAAATTGTCTAAAAATGTTTAAACAAAAGGGACATCTGGTTTGGCTAATCAAGTACTTGATCTGGCAGCCGTCAGCACCCCGAGAGTCGTCTCCATTATCTGACCATAAAGCTCCCTGGCTGAAAATGTAGCCAGCATATTTATTATTTTCCGTCTCAATACCTAGTAACGTACTCTACTGTATATTAATGTAATATTACATTCACTTATGTCTGCTACTGTAAACTTTAAGACAATCACCGAGTACCTTAGAGGCTTCGGATTCACGCTCCGATATTCTTTGGGTTCACATCTCAAGGAAATGTCCCCAAAGACTCCAACTATACATACATTTAACGTTTACTGATGCGTGTGTGTGTGTTTGTATATGTCGGTGTCTTTACGTATTGTACATAGTTATAGGGCGTAAATCAATAAAATGTTAGGTACTGTATATAATTATAGTTTCTTACTTCGTTTTATTTTATGACAAAATATAGCCTGAAATGTCTGGCTAAACATATATTTATCCAAGTAAATATTAATTAATTATTTATTAAAAACACGACGTTGTGGAATGTGTACAAATTCCGTAGACTTTTGGAAATCTGTTATAACCGGCCTACGATTAAAAGAGCTGAAAGATTGCATCAGTTACATTTGAGGTCTGGATCAGGCCCTGATAACATAACTGAACAAAACCGATTTATTCCTACTGGTGAAAACGTGGAATTAAATTTAGTGTCATAGTGAAGTAAGAATCAAATTGGCAGGATGTTTTTGATGAGAATGGACAGGGAAGGTAAGATGTTTTGTGCCCCTAATCTCTCAACCAGACTAACACACACACACACACACACACACACACACACACACACACTAAATTCACGTGTGTATATTTATTTGGGTTAATCATTCTTCCTTTTTATGATCCAGAGTGTACCAGAATGATCTCCTTACACAGATTAATTTTCCTGAGAGCTGACCACACCTTGTAATCTAAGATGATGGGGTCAGGTTGTTAATAAACTATTCAAGGGATTTGACCTGGCCACTTAGATACAGTTGTGTGACCAGGAAGTTATGATACACATTGGACTTTTCCCTCTGATACACTTGAGTTGATAATTTTATTGATCAGTAAAGATTCCAACACCATTCTAATAATTCCATCACTTTCTGCATCACCTGGATAATTTTATGAGAAGAAAAAGCTTCACTGTACACTTGGCCATTGTTCCTTCCTCCCTAAAGCCGTCTTGTCTTGAATGGGGTCGACGTAGCCACCACCCGCTGCACGAGTTAACTGCGAGACACGTTTTAGCCGACACGTGGGAGTAAGAGGGGCGTTAATAGCTCCCATTTTCGGGATCTGCAAGTGCCAGGAAGGACACAAGAGGTGAATACTGATGTTAGTGACCTTGTATACTGGTTAATGGCCTTGGCGCCACAGGAACTTGATCTCTATTAATATGTAGTTTCTATTTAATGTGATCCACTATACGCACTTATCACTACAGGAGCTCTTAAAGATTGTAAAGTTTTTCAGATACGTTCAATGATATCCGAAGCTATCCTAAACTTGCACTTGTATACCAGGGTGATGGTGAGGGTTTCATCTACGAACATAAAAGGTGAGGCAATTAGTGTCACGCCCCTAAGTTAGGCTGAAGAGAGATGTATCAACCATCCATGTTCTTCCAAGGACAAAATTTAAGTATCCGCCTCGTGGCAATTGCAGAAGCTAACTTAAACCTTAGGCTAGGCGCATATTGAGACGCAGGTCAGCGCAGAGCAGGGGTGGTGCGCACATTGACCAGCAGTCCGCCTTGCTGTGTGGTAGAGTCATGTTCTGACTAATGAAGTAAACTACTTTCATGCTCAGTATTAATTTTAATAATGATTTTAATTGCAGTTAGCAATATTGTACACTTACCGTCTTCTAACTTGAGTATCAAATATACGTTCCCATATGTCATCTTTCAGCATGGTTTTCATATAGTCAGGATGACTCGTGTCAAAGTTCCCTCTGACTCCGAACAGCATCTTGTTCCTCTGCCATATAAAAAATCGACGATTTTATGCCTTGAAAACCTAACACGTCCACGTGTCGAGCAAAAACTGGTTCAACCACTACGCCCGGAGGCCTGCACCTGTGCTCCCATGCGTCCTCATGTGAAGTCTCGAACTTGAAATAATTAGACGCCAAAACCTGCTTTACCCTGCACTGCGTATCCTGTGTCGCCTGCGCCCCAATGTGTGCCTAGGCTTAGTTATGTACACTTATTACACACAGTTAGATGAATGACACTACGTATATTATTACTTAATAACACAACTGTGTAGTCTACCTGAACCAATTATTAGATATAGTGTACCTGACAGCAGCAGAGCATCATGTAAAGACTACCAGCAACATCATTCCAAAATTTATCCAAGAGAGGGGCGGAAGATAGGTTCTAGAGTGGGGTGGTTGAGGGTGACTGAGCTCTGAGTACACTACTATCGGCCAGCGCCTAAGTGGATATGGCAAGGCAGTCAGTAACCCTGCCTACCTACCTACCTACCTGCCTGGTTCCCCTCCTCGCTGTTTTTTCATTTGTAGTTTATATATATATATATAAAACTACACGCCAACATTTAAAAGCAAATGTCAGGAGAGGGTTTAATATTCAGGGGAGTAGAGTAGAATAGAGAGAACACGAGTAGAATTAAACTGTATAAACATAACAACCCTCACAGTCACCATGATAGAAATATGTATTATATATTTCACAAACATAAAATACGATGCTCTCAGTAAATGTATGCATGGTATGTCGCGTGTTTGTATTGATGTATGTATGCATGTTTTGTTTTGTGTATATTACTGTATGTATTGGTGCGTGTTTGTATTGATGTATGTATGCATGTTTTGTTTTGTGTATATTACTGTATGTATTGGTGCGTGTTTGTATTGATGTATGTATGCATGTTTTGTTTTGTGTATATTACTGTATGTATTGGTGCGTGTTTGTATTGATGTATGTATGCATGTTTTGTTTTGTGTATATTACTGTATGTATTGGTGCGTGTTTGTATTGGTGTATGCATTGACTCATAACTCATAAACATTACTTATACTATAAATAACCAATAACTCATAACTCTTAACCATTAAATCATGACCAATAATTCATAAATAACCAAAACTTATAACTCATACCCATTAACTCATAACCAATAACTGATAAGTTATAACTCTCGTACTCATAGACAATAACTCATAAATTATAACCAATGACTCAAAACCTATAACCCATACTCAGAGTCAATAACTCATAACCAATAACTCGCAACTCATTACCAATAACTCGTAAATTATAACAAATAACTCATAACCAATAACTCGGAACTCATAACCAATAACACGTAAATAATAACTAATAACTCGTGAATCATAATTAATAACTCATAACCAATAACTCGTAAATTATAACTAATTACTCATAATTCATAACCACAAAATCACCACTCATAACTCATAAATAACCAATAACTCATAACTCAAAACCAATTATTCATATTTACTTACTACCATTAGTAGTTAGGAGCAGACTAACCACCTTAAGCGGTGTTTGTTCTTGATGCTTTGAGATAACTTAAAGAAATCAATACAGGGTGACTATCACAGCACAGTCCTAGCCACCACAGCACCATCCCTGCCACCACAGCACCATCCCTGCCACCACAACAATATCCCAGCCACCACAGCACCATCCCTGCCACCACAGAACCATCCCTGCCACCACAGCACCATCCCAGCCACGACAGCACCATCCCTGCCACCACAGCACCATCCCAGCCACCACAGCACCATCCCAGCCACCACAGCACCATCCCTGCCACCACAGCACCATCCCGGCCACCACAGCACCATCCCAGCCACCACAGCACCATCCCAACAACCACAGCACCATCCCTGCCACCACAGCACCATCCCTGCCACCACAGCACCATCCCTGCCACCACAACAATATCCCAGCCACCACAACACCATCCCAGCCACCACAGCACCATCCCTGCCACCACAGCACCATCCCTGCCACCACAACACCATCCCAGTCACCACAGCACCATCCCAGCCACCACAACACCATCCCAGCCACCACAGCACCATCCCAGCCACCACAGCACCATCCCAGCCACCACAGCACCATCCCAGCCACCACAGCACCATCCCGGCCACCACAGCACCATCCCGGCCACCACAGCACCATCCCGGCCACCACAGCACCATCCCAGCCACCACAGCACCATCCCTGCCACCACAGCACCATCCCGGCCACCACAGCACCATCCCAGCCACCACAGCACCATCCCGGCCACCACAGCACCATCCCAGCCACCACAGCACCATCCCAGCCACCACAGCACCATCCCAG
Organism: Homarus gammarus; assembly: GCA_958450375.1. Lineage (NCBI taxonomy): Eukaryota > Metazoa > Arthropoda > Malacostraca > Decapoda > Nephropidae > Homarus > Homarus gammarus. The sequence goes on from CAUDMG010002684.1 coordinate 109,672, forward strand.
CCACCACAGCACCTCACATAACCTCAACGACCTGCCTCGGGTATAAGGTTGTCATATTCTAAGGTTAAAATTCCCACTGATCATCTCCTTCCCGGAAGACGACAGTCCTAAGAGCATGAGACAACACATTATGGTTGTGTTTGTGGGACGAAGACCTTGAGAGACCAAGACTTTGAGAGATAAATACGAAGGTCTTGGTTTCACGTGTTCTCTAATGACTTCGTTAATAATTAGTAATTAGCTGGTTGGTTTGGGGTGATGTACAGTCGCCTGCACTTATACCTGGTACCGTATTGGGTCGATGTGTCAGTGTAGCAACTATGTATTTGTTTACATCATTAATAAAACTCTAGGAAGGGCCCGTAGGAACCTCGTAATAGTAGCCACCCTAAGGATATTAGATACGCATTCCACAGGGTTGTCGCATCCCACAAATTGCGCCAGCCACTGTACCGGGTATAAGTGCTGGCGACTGTACCGTTGTATATTTCCAGACAATAAATGCATTTATCTACACTGGAGACCAGTTGAGTAACTCTTAAGTATATTTTAGACATATGACTTTCATACCTCGCTGTCTGTCTGTCTGTCTGTCTATATTCGTTCTGTAGATGCTATATACTGTATCCATCTGACCTCAAAGCTCACCTGGCTCGTTCCATTCCTACTGAAATATAACATCACCATGGTAATATTACTCCGCTTGATTAAGAAAATTCTACAGTATATCTGCTAAGGAAAACACGTGATTAAAAATAATAGATTTATTTCATAGGAGCAGAATGGTATTGTGTATGATCGTATTATAGGTATATTTTTGGTCTTATGCTTCAGTAAGAATACAACAAGTCGTTCACCAGAATTTAAGACCGCCAGTAACTTTGGAGACTCGAGTCGTTAAGATGAATAAGGAGGTAAAAGTGTGAATTTATGAGGAACGATTACAACGTGTAGTGTAGTTCTTGGTCGTTGTGTAAGGTATACGCTTGATTACCTGAAGATTAAACACCCCAGCAGCTTATTTCACCTGATGATTAGACACACAAGCTTATTTCACCTGATGTCTGGACACTAACGCTAACGTAAATTCTTCCCCAGGTAGCTATTTAGTATCTAATTAATAACGAGGTGAAACACGCTGGGATGTCTAGCCTTCAGGTGCTGGCATACGTTGCTTACTCTACCTGCATAGACCCAGCGAAGATAATGTTGTTATTTCTTGATTAAAATCCTATTCTACCTTGATTAGCTTTTAGCCTTGAGAAATTTCTCAGTTACCTTAATGTCCCTCCTCCTCCTCCTCCTCTACACATCTATCATTCCTAGCTCTTTTATCCAGCCCTCATCCCTCCCTCCTCTGCCATCTTGACCTCTGACCTCCATCTCCAGCCTCCCCTTCCATCTTGACCTCTGACCTCCATCTCCAGCCTCCCCTTCCATCTTGACCTCTGACCTCCATCTCCAGCCTCCCCTTCCATCTTGACCTCTGACCTCCATCTCCAGCCTCCCCTTCCATCTTGACCTCTGACTTCCATCTCCAGCCTCCCCTCCCATCTTGACCTCTGACATCTTCATCTCCAACATTCTTCCCTTCATCTTGCTCAAACGAATCTTCAATTGCAGACTCTCTACACGCCTTGCCATTTCTTCTAGTGTTCTCCTTAGCCTCACGGTTCACCTGTTCAAGTGCATATCAGGTGTCCTGCCTCTCATCACACTTGTTCTTCACCTTTCATTAAGAGAGAGGGAATGTTGGGTCCCTCTGCCTTTCTTCGGGGTATGTTACGTCTCCTCCCCCTCCTTTCTCCCTCTCCTAAAGCAGGGTTGTTGTCAGGCATAAGACCGGTCTTCACTCAAGCCCTCAGCCCCTCTATGAAGCGACTCAATATACTCGACATTGTTTCATCATTTCGTCTCCAAACTACTTTTTATCATCCCATGTCTTTTTTTCTAAAGACAGTTTACATCAGTGAAGATGTTAAACGTTTATACTAATTTAAAATTCTCATTAATTTTTATATCAATTTCCTTGTCTAAAGAATTGATAATATTTTTCAGTGCTGTCGTTTCACAAAATTCAGTTCGACAAAGGTAATTTTTCCCTACAGCCAGTAACGAGGCGTCCAAACTTTCTTACCTCACATTAACATTACTTCTTCTTATCAGTAACTTCTGTTTAATTTATCTTGTAAATTAAAGACTAAGAAATGCATTATTTTCCAGCCAACAAATTTTCCACAGGAAAGTTTTATTCCTTTTTGCTTGTGGATGACTTAATTGCATCACTGAAGTCTTTTACAATTCGCACCACCTCCCTCACCAAGCTCCTGATGTGTACTAATTGATTTACCTGAGGTGATGGTGGCGCTGATGTCTTGACAAGTGGAAAGAGGTCTTATCTCTCTCTCTCTCTCTCTCTCTCTCTCTCTCTCTCTCTCTCTCTCTCTCTCTCTCTCTCTCTAGAATGGGAGAAGAATTGCTATGAACTATTTTTCATCATCATCGTCGTTGCAATCATTATCATTATCATCATCGTAATCATCATTATTATCGTCGTCATCAACATCATTTTCATCATCATAATTGTCATCATCATCGTCGTCATCATTATCATTATCGTCGTCATCATCATCATCATCATTATCGTCATCATCATCATCATCATTATTGTCATCATCATCATCATCGTCAACATCATGCTATAGGCTCAATAAACAGAACAAAATTATGTTGTTGTTTTTCTAATATTTCATAGATTAAGTATTAGATAACTACACGATATATTTGGTTTTATGTTATCCTAAAGTGAAATTCTGTCTTCGTCACCTTAACCCCTTGAATATGATAACCTCTTGAGTACCATGTTATCTTACTGAAGAAAAATACCTCAGTGTATTGAAAAAACTTGAGACATTTTTACTCAATTTATTAAGATCACCATCCACCCACCCTCCTCCCCTCCCCCCTCCCCCCTCCCCTCCCCCCCTCCTCCCCCCTCCCCCCCCCCACCCATAACTTCATGAACTTCGACCTCCAGCTATGACTTTCACTTCTGACGTAACACCACTGACATTAATTCTTTCTCCTACGTGGACAACGTCTTGTACACCTGTCAAGTTCCACGTTAATCTGTCTAACATGTTTTAAGATACTTGGTTCAATACTTGCTGCTTAAAGTTTAGTGAATAAACTTAATGTGATATTCTCCCTCTAAAAAAAATGGCTATTCTTATCCGATTCAAAAGAGAGAGAGAGAGAGAGAGAGAGAGAGAGAGAGAGAGAGAGAGAGGACAAATGTGAAGAAAAAAAGCTAATTTGTATTCCCTGCTGCCGAGGATTAATAATAATAACATGAAACCTTTGACACTGTGAGGTATTATAAGAGAAGCCTTTGAGGCTTCGACCTGACACACACAATGATGATAATATTGCTTCATATTACCCTCAGCCACCAACACCGGGGCTCACGCTATAAAACTGTGGCAATAAACTTCTAAGAGAGGGAGAGAGAGGGGATGGGGGAAGGGAGGGGAGGGAGAGGATGTGAGAAGAAGGGAGACAGGACTGAGGGTGAGGAGAAAGAGGGGTGTGTGTTGAGGGCACTGCATGAGGGTGGGGGTAGGCAGGCGGTGGGTGATCTGCACACCTCTCTTAACATCACCTACCTGTACCTGCTATTCATTAACTAATACTAATTCGCTTATATACATACATTTGATCATTATTTCTTTTACTTAAGATAACGTAAGATAACGTCTCCACCATCCCTAGTTGAACAAAAGGAACAGTTCTTGAAGATTAACATAATTCAGATAATATTTGAGTATATGAAGCAAATTATTTAATCCTATTTGGAGACTACAATGACAATTATTATCATATCAATAAACCTTCCTTGTAATCTGGGTCTTGTTGGAGATATTTTCGTAATAATAACAAAGTGACAAAAGGAATATTTCTATGATTATTTTTTAGCACAAAGTTAAGTCTGATATTTTCTCATTTACTGGAGATATTTTGTGGATTATGTTGAACGTGTGAACCCAAAACCTTCCTTTGTGCAGGTGTTCATATCTCGTTACCATTGAAGGCTTAATGTCAAATGTAATTAACCCTGAACCACCACGCTGTACAATAAGCCCACGCTGGTTTATAAAGCTGTGTATCATAAATCAACAATATTATATATTTACAGCTTAGCTAACAGTCATTCAACGAGTACAGTAATTATAAAAGTATTTAATCCTCTACTGCCTTTGACCTTAGTGAGCACAACGTGGTAACTAATATGTTTTTTTTTTTTTTACTAAACGAAAAGCGCAGACAGCAATAAACTCTATGGCAAGAGTTTCGTTGTGTTAGTTCCTGGTACAGTATATATATATATATATATATATATATATATATATATATATAAGTCCTCACCGATATGTTCATGGCCATGTCGGTGGTGACGGCTCGTGTTAGAGTCGCCCATCACTACAACATCACCATCACGTACACAGCTAAGGCCGGTGTAAGAGTAATACCTGATGTTGTTATTGATGAAAGTCACATCAGTCTGGTATAATATCTCGACGCCTCGGGTACTGGCAGCGAGATGAAGTGATTCTATATACCAACATGATTACCTTTTATCTTTTACCTTCTCCCATTCGTTATTAGTTAAGGTATTGACTAGTGGGGTTATATAACATGATTGTGTCGGTTTGTGTTAATGTCTGTGTCTGTCTGTCGAATATACTGTTTTGGGATAAAAAATGAGAGTATTAATGTGTAAGAACAAGTAAGTGATTAAAAGCTATATTTAGGTCATTCAACAATTGTGTGTATATATCTGTTGTTGATGGTGATATTAGTGTGACAAACTTAGTTACTCCGATATCACATTTATTTATTTATACTAGATTCCAAGAACAAGAGTGACAGTATGTAGTACACTGGTAGCTGACGTACACAACACTTGTACTCATTATTTAACAAACACACTTGATCTGATCATATTTAAGTGATCGATTTCAGAAAGGTGTATGTGTGGTTGTTACGAGCAAGCAGGGTGTGAACATGCCTCAACGAGTGTGTTCGTTTGTTTTTGTCTACTGGCTTCGAGAACCGCCTTGTCGTCTGATTGTGGAAAGTCTATTGTGGAAGCCATGGACAAGCTGGAGTTTGGACGTCTCTCTGCTCATTACCGTAATCGAGCCTTTGGACCAATCGCAGGTCTTCATGGCCTGTTCTGTGGACCAATTTGCGCTTGACTCGTCCCCTTGCCCTCCTTTTGTGTTTCATTTTAGTAAAGTAATTTTATATAAGAGTGTTAGTTAATCTTCTCTTTTGGTAAACGTGGGTTCACGTGGTTAGATTGGCATAGCGTGGGCGTAACAATATGGGTGTGAGTGTGTGTGACGGATGGTGGCAGCAGGTGAGATGGCCGTTTCCTATCTCCTTCGTCGACAACTCTCAAACTGGCGTTTTATCCAAAGTTGTTTTCATAAGAAAAATAATCCAAACTTAAGCCCCACCATCCTTAAGGCTAAGAACTTTTCAAAGTATATTTTGAGATTAGTTTTCTTGGCCAAGGAACGACAATGCTTCAGCCCAATACCAAGTTTGGAGAATATGGAGGGATTGCGTAATAGCTGTGGTAGAGAAGGAGGGGGTAACATAGTAGCTGTGGTAGGGTGGGAGATGTAGCATAATAGCTGTGGTAGGGAGGGGGATGTAGCATAATAGCTGTGGTAGGGAGGGAGGGAGGGGTTGCATAATAGCTGTGGTAGGGAGGGAGGGTAGGGCTGTGTACTAGCCGTAGGAGGGAAGGAGGAAGGGACGGAAGGAAGAACCTTACAATAGATGAAGGGAAAAGGAATAAGAACAGACTAAGGAAAAACCGAAAGAGGAACTAACAAAGGAAGGAAGGAATTATAGTTAGAGACTTTGAAATAAAAATAACAGGTGATGAAGATTTTAAGAGGTGATAAGAAAAGAAAAGAAAAGAAAAGAAAAGAAAATAGGTAAAAAAGAGAAGTCGATGATAAAACGTAAGAATGTGTGGATAATGAGGGGGAAGGAAAGTGTAAAGAGGTGTAAGAGAATGAGAGTTATAAGATAAGACGTGATGAAGGAGATGTAAAGGTGCTTGGAAGAGGTTAAGGAAGAGAGTATATGAAGAAAGACGGAAGAAGATAATTAAGAGGAGGAATTAGCAATATATGAAACAGAAACTGAATACCTTGGAATATCTTATTTCATCTATTCAATCTGACACTCACGTTTTTTCTGTGTTTTCTCTCAAGCTCTTCGGACCCAGGCGTGGGTCTTCTTGTTCTGTTGCTCGTTCACTTTTCTGGCAATATCTCCGTCCTTCTCGCCACAGCATTTCGCTTCCTTCGTTCTCACAGTAATATCTCACACTTTTGTTTTTGTTCTTCCTTTTTCATTTAATTTCCCATTGTTATTGTTTTACGTCTTTTGTCTGTTGTATTTCTTTCTTTGTTTCTGTTGATAGCTAAGAGTTCTTTATCATATTAATCATAAAGTACCGCTTATGGGCGTCGTCTTAAGAGACTCTTACCTATTTTATTCCATATTTACAGGTCACGTCTTCATGTTATACATATTACAATAATCATTTTTTAACAATAAAATTTGGATAATTAATCTTTCATTCATTCGTGTGAAGTTATTTTCACTGCGTTTGTGTGTTTTATTGTTTTTGTTGTCGTTGTGTAAATACACCTGCGTGATTGTTTATGTAACCCATATATTTTTATTTCGATTCCAAGCTGTTGTTTCCAAACTTTACATCATTATCCCCTGACAATGTCATCTTTTTGTCATTTTTTTTTACGAGTCGGAAAAAAGTAACTGTTCAAGACCTGCCACTCATATCTTCACAAAAGCCCCCAAATTCACGTCTCCAACACCACTTTTTATCACAAGGGAAACAAATCCTTCAAAAAGACATAATTTCTTTGGGGATTCTTATAATTAAATCACAAATCCATATATTACATCCCGGGACGATGCAGAGGAACTGTTTATAAAAGTTTCTGTTCAGTTTCTCTTTCTGGGTGGATTCTCCGCCTTGTGTCATTGAGAGATGAAGTATTTTCCTACTGTGAGATTCTGACAACGATATTCCTTCGTTTACTCAAGTTTGCTGATACAATTTTAGCCGAGTCTGGTGTGTGTGTGTGTGTGTGTGTGTGTGTGTGTGTGTGTAGAGAGAGAGAGTGTGTCTGTGAGTGTCTGCCACTCTACTCCTTGGCCAGGCTAGACTCAGGAACCAACACCACCAACACTACTGAAATTATTATCAAGTCGATGAAACTTTTACCACAAATAAAGTCAAACTTGTAATGGTCTCACTGATATCCAGATCGTGGACCTGTGCTGCTAAACTTACACTCATATGTTTATCCAGTAGTAGGCTGCTCGCTTGGGCTTTGTATAAACAAGAGCGTCTGACAATATTGGAAGCTTTCGTGTTGAGAATCCTTGAGGTTGTGTTGCTGCAGAAAATGTTATGGTAAATATTCGAAAATCTTGTTATACATAAATTTCATGAAATTTTCCTCACCCGAATTATCATTACTTGCTCTCAATAATCTTGGTAATTATTTAAATGGAATTAAATAGAATGTTTGTAAATTATTTTTGGTTGCTTCAGATAACAGACATAAACGAAAACTTGTAATAATGAAGCTAATACTCCATCCTCCCCCCTCCACACACTCTCAGTATTTAAATAGTAGTTATTCTCGCAAGATAAACACAGACACTGACGCTGTCTCACTGTCTGTCTGATGGTTTACTCCGGACAAATAGACAGAAACAATGCCCCAGTAAATGTCTGAAACACACTTTAAACATACAGCCTAATGCAGCAAGTCTGACAGTTCTTCTTAGCAGCAGATAAAGACGCGGAAATATCACTGCAATATTATACCATTACCTCTTTAACACCTGAATTCGACAACACAGGTAGCTAATTATACCCCTAAAGGTAAATAAATAATCAAATATAAAACTTCAAAAACTCTTAAATGTTTGAGTTCATTTGACGAGAATTTTATCATGTTATACTGAGAGAAACTTCCGCTCATTCACCCACTGTAGACACACTGACACTACCTCATGAGAGCCAGATGTTCCTTAGCGACTACTATCAACATGATTCTGCCTTACTTGTGACGAGAGACCAAGTTAACTCTCAGCCACGGGTGAATGGTTTAGTTAATAGAGTGCTTGGAGATTCTTGGCCATCAGAGCGCGTTCACTTACAGGACGTGAAGTGCCTCCCTGCCATCACGACTGACGCTGAGACATTATTATCCAAATCAGTGGGTGTGATAATCATCTCAGAAATTAGTATTTGGTCTTCTTAGTTATTCAGGTGACTGCAGCCAGGAGAGATTCATGACTTGGTGAGGTTAGGCAAGTCACACTCATTGTTATCTTGATTATAACCTTTTAAATAAGAGAGAGAGAGAGCATCGTAGTACCTGGACATTGTAAACAACATTATAGCTGAGGTTCTTATCTACAACCTCAAAATAGTGACTGAGGGAGAGCAAAATATTCTTAACTTCAACATGAAAACTTCAGTGCCTCTCTCTTCATTAAATAACAACCCACGTACACACTATAAACTACTACACTACTATGAGTACATTTTACGAGGATTCCGGGCGTTATATACACTTCCATCAGCTTGTGGGAGTTTCTGGTAAGTGGCAGCAGGTGGCCGAGTGACGTGTATTGAAGTCACGGTGCAGGCAGGAGGTGTAATTACCTGCTGGCTGAATCTGTGAAACTCCGACGGCAGCTTTGAGAACAGATGATGACAACGAAACAAAGTGAGTGAAGTGATGGTTAGGGAACAGGTGATGGTGATGGAGCAGAGAGTGAGTCAGTAAGGAGTGAATACAAATTGCACCCTTAAGCTCCGACGCTACGGTCGATGTGAACGTTTTTGAGTCACTGTGTGGACCTTCCGAGAGCCTCATAAAGAGACAGACAGACAGACAAGTAGACAGACGACTAATACTACATTCTTTGCCTCCGAAACAAATGTCAGAATGAATGTGTTTGTCCTCTGCATCACATTCTCTTCACTTAAAACCCGGAAATGTGTATCTAATGTTTTTTTACAACAATAGTTTGTGTTTAGCTCCTGAATGTCATAACTTGGTGGAATAATTCACCCAAAGTTCTTAGGAAATTAAATCTTGCGAACAGAGCCGAAATTTGGAGACAAAGAACCATTATAGGTTAATATCTTCACCTGCCAATGATATCCGATAACTTTGTCATTATGGGAAACTTTACATATGGGGGAACCCGGCTGTTCCTTATCCACGTAATAATAGTTTAAAGATTACACCAATAATCTTTCTCACTATTTACGTATAAGAGTTTTGGAAGTATTAACTAAATCTCAAACGGATTTTTTTTTTTCGTTTTTCTTTCAAACTTCGCCATAAATATCGTGATTTATTATGCGTTTCTTGGGCCCCTTCCCCTCACCTCAAAGCTGCCTGTCCACCAACTCTTACAAGTGGTCTACCTCACGTTTTGTTTTTTTTCTACAGTACATCGTTTCTTGGCAGCTTCTTATTACTAACAGGAACAACTGAACGCGGTGTATGAACGGAAGAGAGTAAACATTTCACTCTTCGTGTTGGATAAAGCTCTGTGTCAATAAGTGTAGTCAGTAGAAGTGAAGTCTTTTTTTAACTGTAAATATATCATAATGCGACCCTGAAATAAGTTATTCACATTTTGATACATTTTGAGTTGGGTGACACATGGGAATAAATCGATGTTGTAATTAAGAGAGGCAATGCATAGAAGTACAGGATTCTTGTACGGTAAATATGAGAGAGAGAGAGAGAGAGAGGGGGGGGGGGGGGATTATAACTCCTCCTGTTACACATAACTTTCCTCGAGGACAGGTGAAAGGTGCTCCCTAACACCCTCGTTTTAGTAAACTTGAAGGAATAAAGTTTCTTCGCCCCTGACCAGCTCTAACAACTCAACTTACTAAGTACTTGACTCCAACTGCTGATTATGACCTAAAGTAAAAGAAGAGTTTAATAACTTGTACTATTAACCAGTTCATTATCTTTCCAGCCCTTGGAATCATGATTCACACCTGGCCCCCTACAGTTTGTTCTGCTGGGCTAATTATTTTCCATTCATGTATACAACCATACGTATTTATACATCAATACACATACATGAATACATCAATACATACATGACATAGCATGTATACCTCAATACATACACGACATAACATACTGTACATGCATCAGTTCACACATAACATACACCTGTCAACCATCAGTGAGACAAGACGTGCCCTGAAGGCGCTCCCGGCTTTCGCAGCCAGGCCGAATCTGTTTGGCCATACCCCCCAACCTTCCCCCTGCTATGTTTCAACGCCCTACCAGCCTTACTACACCGGGATTTATTTAGCATAACTTTCAAGTGATCAGTGCAATGATTGATTACCAAACAGTGTTCCGAGCATCCCAAGAAAAAGCACAAAAATACGGCAGTGTAATACCAGATAGTGGGCACTTTGTCGGTCATCTTTAAAGTGCCAGTGACAAGGACCACCGCGGTGTTTACATATATCGTGGATACTGTGTCGGCGACCCACAGCGCCAGAGACAAGGACTCACGGTGTTTACGACTGACAAATATTAACAGATGTCTACCAGTGTCAGTGGCCCTCAAAGTGCTGCCAGTGAGTTTATGGCCACCGTAGACAAACACCTCCGTCCGTCCACAACAACAGATATCAACAAATGGCCACCAATTACTCCCGACGCTCTCTGTACCTTCTAAAGCATGGGAACGGTTATCCTGGTGGCAGTGTTATCACGCGACCCAAGTCACTGAACAAGTCATAAACAAACCACACAACACAACCTCCAGCCAAGACCCTGCCACAAGCCACACAACACAACCTCCAGCCAAGACCCTGCCACAAGCCACACAACACAACCTCCAGCCAAGACCCTGCCACAAGCCACACAACACAACCTCCAGCCAAGACCCTGCCACAAACCACACAACACAACCTCCAGCCAAGACCCTGCCACAAACCACACAACACAACCTCCAGCCAAGACCCTGCCACAAGCCACACAACACAACCTCCAGCCAAGACCCTGCCACAAGCCACACAACACAACCTCCAGCCAAGACCCTGCCACAAGCCACACAACACAACCTCCAGCCAAGACCCTGCCACAAGCCACACAACACAACCTCCAGCCAAGACCCTGCCACAAACCACACAACACAACCTCCAGCCAAGACCCTGCCACAAACCACACAACACAACTCTCAGCCAAGACCCTGCCACAAACCACACAACACAACTCTCAGCCAAGACCCTGCCACAAGCCACACAACACAACCTCCAGCCAAGACCCTGCCACAAGCCACACAACACAACCTCCAGCCAAGACCCTGCCACAAACCACACAACACAACCTGCCACAAACCACACAACACAACCTCCAGCCAAGACCCTGCCACAAGCCACACAACACAATCTACAGCCAAGACCCTGCCACAAACCACACAACACAACCTCCATCTAAGACCCTGCCACAAACCACACACAACAACTCTCAGCCAAGACCCTGCCACAAACCACACAACACAACCTCCAGCCAAGACCCTGCCACAAACCACACAACACAACCTCCAGCCAAGACCCTGCCACAAACCACACAACACAACCTCCAGCCAAGACCCTGCCACAAACCACACAACACAACTCTCAGCCAAGACCCTGCCACAAACCACACAACACAGCTCCCAGCCAAGACCCTGCCACAAACCACACAACACAACTCTCAGCCAAGACCCTGCCACAAACCACACAACACAGCTCCCAGCCAAGACCCTGCCACAAACCACACAACACAACTCTCAGCCAAGACCCTGCCACAAACCACACAACACAACTCTCAGCCAAGACCCTGCCACAAGCCACACAACACAACTCTCAGCCAAGACCCTGCCACAAACCACACAACACAGCTCCCAGCCAAGACCCTGCCACAAACCACACAACACAACTCTCAGCCAAGACCCTGCCACAAACCACACAACACAACTCTCAGCCAAGACCCTGCCACAAACCACACAACACAACTCTCAGCCAAGACCCTGCCACAAGCCACACAACACAATCTACAGCCAAGACCCTGCCACAAACCACACAACACAACCTCCATCTAAGACCCTGCCACAAACCACACACAACAACTCTCAGCCAAGACCCTGCCACAAACCACACAACACAACCTCCAGCCAAGACCCTGCCACAAACCACACAACACAACCTCCAGCCAAGACCCTGCCACAAACCACACAACACAACTCTCAGCCAAGACCCTGCCACAAACCACACAACACAACTCTCAGCCAAGACTCTGCCACAAACCACACAACACAGCTCCCAGCCAAGACCCTGCCACAAACCACACAACACAACTCTCAGCCAAGACCCTGCCACAAACCACACAACACAACCTTCAGCCAAGACCCTGCCACAAACCACACAACACAACCTCCAGCCAAGACCCTGCCACAAACCACACAACACAACTCCCAGCCAAGACCCTGCCACAAACCACACAACACAACCTCCAGCCAAGACCCTGCCACAAACCACACAACACAGCTCCCAGCCAAGACCCTGCCACAAACCACACAACACAACTCTCAGCCAAGACCCTGCCACAAACCACACAACACAACCTTCAGCCAAGACCCTGCCACAAACCACACAACACAACTCTCAGCCAAGACCCTGCCACAAACCACACAACACAGCTCCCAGCCAAGACCCTGCCACAAACCACACAACACAACTCTCAGCCAAGACCCTGCCACAAACCACACAACACAACTCTCAGCCAAGACCCTGCCACAAACCACACAACACAGCTCCCAGCCAAGACCCTGCCACAAACCACACAACACAACTCCCAGCCAAGACCCTGATGAATATTTCATGATTGTGGCCACATCAACAAAATTGGGTTTCCCTGTACGGATGTCTTTTATTTGTGAGATAAGATTTATGTGATGGGGGAAACATCTCTTGTCGTCTCTGCTGCCGTCTTCCAAGTCTTCTCTCTCTTTGATTTGTCTTATCAAGTTGTAAAGCAGAATATGAAAGTTTGTGAGGAGCAAAAGTTGATAATTTCTAGACATTCTTTCTCGTGTTCCTCTTGTATAGTCTCTCTCGTGGGCCACATTAACGATAAATATTATCGGTAACTTAAAATAACATAACATAAGATATAAGATAACATAACATATAACATAACATAACAATATGACTTGACTTGACTTGCCGAGGAGGATCAGTAAAGCAACACGCGCGCGCGCGTGTGTGTGTGTGTGTGTGTGTGTGTGTGTGTGTAATAGTAATAATAATAATAATAATAATGATAATAATAATTAACGGTTTATTGAAAGAGCTTGGCAGCCAGAAGGCTGAAAATATACAGTTACATATTTGGGGAATGGGTTACGAATTACAAATAATATACAAGTAACATAAGTGACACAAATAAGACATATAATAACTTAGATGGGGAAAAGCTCAAACTACAGTTCATTTCAACATAGTGACAGTGTAAGGAGCAGTGTTTACTGGGAGTGAATACACTGATTAATTACAAGTTATTGATAATTTTTACAATGGTTGGGACTGGGCTGTTCTTATAGCGATCAGTTCGTGCACGTATGGGCTGGATGCGGTTGTGGTGTCGAACAGCAATTCTCGGACAAGGGATCTTAGGCGGTAGTAGGAGCCGGTGTCGGGGATGGTGTAGAAGCTTCTTACCAAATTTGCAGATGAGGTCGTGGTGATGGTCAGTGAGAGTCGAAAGGGTCAGTGTGTTGAGCGCTTCTTGATATGTGGAGTAGGAAGGGGAGAGAATAATCTTGCATGCCCTCTTTTGCACTTTTTCTAGGTGTTTACGTTGTGTGGCATTTAGGGAGGAAGACCAGGTGGGGGAGGCATAGGTGAGCTTGGGAAGTATGAATGTTGTGTAAACACTGAGGAGCTCGTGTGCAGGAACTCCGAGGGACTTGAGTCGGCGGAGGAGGTGGAGACGGAAACTGGAGGATTTGACAACTTCACTGACGTGTTGAGATAAAGGTTGATGACGCTATAGGAACGGTTTCATCTGACACTCACAGATTGTTTTGGTATTTTTTTTCTGACGGTGCCAAGCTTAACAATACACTACTTCTTTGACATCATAAGACTTTCCTGACCTCAAAAGGCTCCTCTACAATCAAAAGGCTCGATTGACATCATAAGCCTTTCTTAAGATCACAAGACTCCCTAAGATTCTAAAACTTTCCAACATCATAAGGCTCCTCTAACATCATAAGGCTCCTCTATCATCATAAGGCCCCTCTATCATCATAAGGCCCCTCTAACATCATAAGGCCCCTCTAACATCATAAGGCTCCTCTAACATCATAAGGCTCCTCTAACATCATAAGGCTCTTCTAACATCATAAGGCTCCTCAAACATCATAAGGCTCTTTTAACATCATAAGGCTCTTCTAACATCATAAGGCTCCTCAAACATCATAAGGCTCTTTTAACATCATAAGGCTCTTCTAACATCATAAGGCTCTTCTAACATCATAAGGCTCCTTTAACATCATAAGGCTCTTCTAACATCATAAGGCTCCTTTAACATCATAAGGCTCTTCTAACATCATAAGGCTTCTTTACGTCAATAAGACTCCCTTGACACCACAAAGCTGACCCATTAATCTCATCATTTCTATACAGCAAAACTTCCACTCTTAGGTAATATTCCACGTCAAGCTATAACAGAAAATAACATCATTTTGACGTCCTAACTCTCTCAGTAAATGAATGTTAAGTTCGGCACACTGTCTGCGCTGAGGGAGGAAATTACTCTAAATTATTCACGTCTTTGAACCACACAGAGAGGAAGAGTATTTTAATTCCCCTAAGACGACTTGATGTAAGACTTTCACTTAACAGGAAATGAAATAAAATCCCAACTGTTTCTTTTATTTTTTTGTTTATATTTTATGATTTTCGGATAAATTATTTAACTTATTGTATGTTATTATTGTAACTAGTTTATTCAGATACAGTAAAGATTTATATTAAGGATAATATAATTATCTTAAAAGAATAATATTATTTTACATCAATGAGAATTTCTAGAAGGGAATTTAAATCTTCTGTATGTTTCTGATTTTTGTGTCTGTATATTTGTATGTCAACTTTATTTCTATTATTCTGTTCACATGTTTTCCCCTAATTCTGCATCATCACTTATGTTTCAGTGTTTAAAATGTCCTTCAAGTTCTCGTATTATTTTAATGTTATGGTTTAAATCAGTTCTGAAATTTGGGGGAGTAATATTGAAATGTTATACCTCGTCTACACCATCACTACCAGGTATGTTAGTCTTATTATCACCGTCTCTTGTCAACACACCTGGTGGTTCCTCCTCCCAGGGTCGTGACACCTGCACCTCATTACTTACCTGATCACCTGTACCAAACACACCTGACAGGGGATATAAAATAGTTACTGTTTACACAACGTCTCTTCCAGACATTACTCTCTGGGATCATCCTGAGCTGAGTCATATAATTGGTGGTGAAAAATACCCGAGGAATGTGTCAATAAACAATACAGGTAAGAAATTCGTGAGTCATTTGAGAATTACTGAAATGTTTACCTGTGAAATGGTATCTTATCAGGATTTGTAACATGCATCATGACTTGTAAATTGAATCTGACCAAATGTTAGGATTGCATCATTCAATTTGTTATAACTTGATAAACTTCACCACCTAGCTTGTCTTATCCCTTGGATTTCTACGTCAATCCTACTATCATGTTTTGTTACGGCAGATTATTTGAATCCAGGAAAAAGTCACAAGAAAAAAGTCACAGAAAAAAAGGCACGGAAAAAACCCAACCCAACCTCACCTAACCTAACCTAACCTAAGCTAACTTAACTTAACTTAACTTAACTTAACTTAACTTATTTTAACTTAACTTAACTTAACTTAACTTAACTTAACCTAACCTGACCTGACCTACGTGCAATGACATCCTATATATATATTGTGTTAATGTGCACAAGTCATGTGACTTTTTTCATGTGACTTTATTTCCGTTCACCGATTATTTACGGTTTCCATCATGTAGCAAATAGATCACCTGAAGATCAACCTAACCATCATAACCTCACATTGCCTAATCTAACAACCTAACCTAACTGAACCCCATAGGTAGCGTTAAGGTGTTTAAAGAGGTGCCTAAAGAGGTGACGAAAGAGACCAATACGGGATCCGCAGCGTCATTCACATTCGTTGCACATGTGGAGGGCTCCATCTACTGAGGGGGGGGAGGGAGCAGCGTCTTTCCGGCGTTGGCACTTGTCTGCCTCGGTTTGCAGTCGGGCTAACTCGAAAACATTGACACCTTCTCGTGCGGTGCTCCTCCAAGTGTTACGATATGGAGTAATCGACTCCCAGGTGTAGGGTGGATTTGGCACTTTTTCAGGCTTGTCTTAAGACTATCCTTATACCTTTTCAATTGCCTGCAGGCTGCAGCCGCACATCTTGGCTCTCCCTTTACCTGATCCAGTAGTGCAGGTAGCTGCAACAACTGGATCGAGGGAGAGTTGAAATGGACTGCCGATCACCATGGTTGTTGGGTTTCGCCTTAGTAGCCTATCCATCTTGCTCTGTAAGCATGTCTGCCTGATGCGGGGCTCCAACGTTGATTTTCGTTTAGGGTTTACTCCCGTAGCCTTATACCTCCCAAGGTTAATCTACAAGGCAGTGTGGAAGGGTGGGGCTATGGTTGGTAGGTGCCAGGGCGTGCCCACAAACCGGTGGACCTATGCGCTGCACCTGTGGGCCCACTGCTGCTCTAAGATCCGCTGTTAGTCTAGCCTGGGCCCGTAAGGCACCCAGTTACTGTGTGTTGCCACGAGAAGGGGCAGCAGGAGTTTTGATGCTGAAGCGTCTGTATACTGGAATGCAAAGCCTTATGCAAGGTTGCTTCCTTGTTCATCACGAGGGCTAGCCAGAGGCGGTAGTTGAAAGCAACAGGAAGCAAGCAGTGCATGGTGCACCTTAACACTAACATAATGCTGCCACACTAAACACTTTGCAACACACCGTGCGCTCACACACACACACACTCACACACACACACACACACACACACACACACACACATACAGTACACACACACACACACACACACACATACAGTACACACACAAATGCACAGTAAGTCAAGGAAACCTCAATTGACTATTTCACCTAAGATTTATCGGGATCACGAGGTAGTGTTTATGTGGCCGTGTTATTCCTCTCTAGCTCCACGTATTATGCAAATTTAAAGAGAAGTTTAAGGTTTTCCTCAAGTTACGACTCAGTTTTAAGGTTTTTGCAGCACCGAATTTACCTTCAAGTACTTTTTCTCTCACAAAGTTGAGAAGTAAATTACACTGTGGCCGCTTACTAAGGGCGGCTACTGAGTCACTAAGGTTCGGTCTATGAATAAATTTCTAGTAAGTGATACAGTAAGAAGCCGCTACAGTGACTGGTTGACTTAAGCTGAACAAAATACAAAACCTAAATATAAATGGTTTTAGAATTGCACTAACACCTATTCTTAATTAGATATAACCAATTAGCACCAGGTAAAGTGTCAAATAACGTATATTATCCTAGAAAGATTTTTTATATTTGTTTTATCATTTACCTGGCGTTGAGGATACAAGTCGTAAAGAATTATGTGTGTCCCTACCGGGTCATCTGAGGCACGTGGCTTGCAGAGTTAACTACACTAAGTGGCAATGGATAGTTTTCAAACTTTCTGCATTGTATTTTGGTACTATAGTGCTATGCTTAACCTACGACCCAACCCAACTGAACCCGACCCGACCCGACCCGACCCGACCCGACCCAACCCAACTCAACCCGACCCGACCCGACCCGACCCGACCCAACCCGACCCGACCCAACCCAACCCAACCCAGCCTCACCTAATCTAACCTTTTGAGTATTTGTTTACAGACGACCTCCCTCCCTTCCCTACCATCACCCGGCACTTCTATGCGCTGCTTTCAAAAGACGAAACG
Organism: Homarus gammarus; assembly: GCA_958450375.1. Lineage (NCBI taxonomy): Eukaryota > Metazoa > Arthropoda > Malacostraca > Decapoda > Nephropidae > Homarus > Homarus gammarus. The sequence goes on from CAUDMG010002684.1 coordinate 127,884, forward strand.
AGAAAACAGATAGTGAAAAACTGCCACCGTTAGAGTCCAGCAACTTTGGTCGTGTTACAAGTTAAAAACTTTGCCATCGGCCTCTCAGCTGTTAGGAACCCAGGCAGCATCTTGAACAAATTCATGACACGTTGAAATATTTCACTGGGAGTAACTGATGGTCCATGACGCAAGGAGTCTCGGATGGTGCATGACGCTACTCGTTTCTCCTCGCTGGTGTGAATTTCATTATGGTTGTTCATTTTTTTTCAGCTGAAATAACAAGTTGTATAGCATGCCTCAGAGACGGACAGATGCGGTAGAAATTCCCTGGACGCTTGGGTATGATCGTTTTTACTTCTTTTTAATTGAATTACAGTGTCTACTTTATAAAATCAATGAAACTTGACTAGGTCTCCACTTAAAGTAATTCCGTCGGTCGGGATAGTGTTATAATGCATAATTCTATCACCGTCATGGTCTCCTGTTAATTAATTCTATCCAGATGTGTTGTCACTGGTCCTGCCTTCTCTATTTTCTTCCCTACGTTAACCTTGACAGGTGTGTTGTACTGTATTCACTGTAAAAACATAAAACAGAGTAAACACGACATTCTTCCATCTGCTCCCAAGGTCTATATTTACTTGTCACATTTTCATTTTATTTTTGTAGTTCATTCCTCAGTTGGTTTAATTCTCACTATTGTTTTATGGTGAGTATTATATTTTAGTATAGTGAGATGTATAGTGAGACGAAACATATAGTGAATGAGGGGGCGTGAAAATATATAGGATACAGTGTTTAATAGTGACGAATAGAGAGCATGGTGATAGTGACATAATTTCACCATAAATATCAAACTATTTTTTTTTGGAGATCTTGTAGGCCTATGGTTGTATTTTAAATTCGCCATGAACACCAAACATTTTTTTTTATAATTTTTGACATCTTGTAAGCCTATAGTTGCACTTTAAATTCACCATAAACAACCTAGTTTTTCCTTCATATTTCTGACACCATATAGTCCATAATAATCACTCAGACGACCTTCCACCCTCATTCAAATACCAATATAAAATACTTCCTTATTACCAAATCTCTTAATTACTACATAATTAACCTCATTATCCTCCCCGTATTCGATAATAAACAATAACAGCATCATTATCCTCATTACAGTATGTATGTATATGTACGTATATGTATATATGTATGTATGTATGTATGTAGTGTGTGTGTGTTCTTTGCCACGAATCGGTAACATGTGACACTGGTTTTCGAATCACTATGTATACAAGAGTGTCATAGATTTCTACCGTGTTACAGAAGACGATGATAACACGGGGCGCTACGTAATTAATGACTATAGTGTGTGGTAATGACAAGGTAACACGGTAATAGTGAACTGTAACTGTAATTGTTCCTGTAATATAAGGTGATAGTGTACTGTACCTATCATTAATAATACATCACTTCCTTACCTCTCACCTGACCATCCTTACCTATCCAGCCCTACACAACATCCCCACATCTTCCCCCATAGCAGAGAGAGAACAGTAAGGGGGGGAGGGGGGTTTATCTCAGCCGCTAACAATAAACCAGGGCTGAGGAAAGCTTTGACTGCCCTCAGCGCGGGCCCCACAAAGCCCCTCCTCCCCCCCCCCCCCCCGCCCACCCCCCTTAGTCTAGGCTTGGGGCCATAATGCATGCGTATTCCGGCCGTGATGAGAACCACAGGATCGACGGCCCGGTATAAACGTCCGTTTTTCCATTGAGGCATAACACGACCAGATAAATATAGGCTTTTCTCGGCGACAGATTTGTTGTGGTGGAGGAGTGGTGGGAGGTGTTGGTGCGGGGGGTTGGTGGTGTGGGGGGGTGAGGTGGTGGTGTGGTGTAGGGTGGGGTGGTGGTAGTGGTGGCGAGAGGAAGAAGGGGATGGTGGTGGAAGGGGAAAGGTTGGCTGGTATTGGTGGTGGTTGGTGAGTGGGGATTGGAGGTGCTGGTGAAGATGGGTGATGCTGATGGTGTAGGTAGTGGTATAGTAGTAGTAATAGTACGCGGATAGTGGTAGTTGATTGTGGTTGTATGACTCGTGAATAGTGGTTGGCTGGTCGTCATCCTCTCCCCCTATTGTCATGTTGTAGTGGTGGTGGTGGTGGTGGGGATGGTGGCGATGATGATGGTGGTGGTGATGGTGGCGATGATGGTGGTGGTGGTGGTGGGGATGGTGGCGATGATGATGGTGGTGGGGATGGTGGCGATGATGATGATGGTGGTGGTGGTGGGGATGGTGGCGATGATGGTGGTGGTGGTGGTGGTGGGGATGGTGGCGATGATGATGGTGGTGGTGGTGGTGGGGATGGTGGCGATGATGGTGGTGGTGGTGGTGGTGATGCTCTATTGGCCAAGGGGGATTGTACCTCGATTATTTTCACGATTTGTATCTATGAACGAAAGGTATTTTATCACCTCACGGAAAAAAGTTAATTAGATCGATATTCACGATTCTATATTTTTTTCTTTCTATTCCAGCAAAGCAAATCTGAGAGAGGGTGAGGAGGAGTCTCGGTATTAGTGAATTGTGTAGACAGGTACTGAACTGGTATTGTATTTTTTTATTATATTTTGACCTGTTTATGGCGGGTTATTTTTCAGTGTATTTATTACCGTGTGGAGACTTGAGCTGGGTGATGTGGAAGAGCATTTGTTGTTCATGCTGTTTTGGGGGAGAAAAATGTGTAAAGGTATTATATGGGGTGGGGAGATAATGTTAGTGTGGGTGTGTGTTGGAAATATACTATGTTTGTAGGTTATTATGTATGAATGGGGGTAATATGTCTGTATTGTGTATGATGCATGACTTGTGTGTGTTGGGTTATAGTGTGTGTGTGTGTGTGTGTGTGTGCAGTATAGTGTGTATGTAGGTGTAGACTAGGGAGTGTGTGTGTAGCACTGTAGGGTATAGCGCATAGTGTGTGTGTGTGTGTGTGTGTGTGTGTGTGTGTGTGTGTTGCAGTGTAAAACTTTTACTGTAAATTAACATAGTGACCCGTGGAAACTGTCTCTTGTCTCCGTTTTCTTTAACCCCCGCCTACCATCACCCTATCAAAACCTGTACAAAATTATAGACATCGTATACACCAATATATTTATCATAAGGACCATCTCACACGTTGATCAAATCCACAAACAAGTTCTCGAGTTATTTACCCACAGACAGACAGACAAATGGGAGCGAAAACAATACCCTGGCTAGAAGTTGTGGGTAGGATAATAAAACAGACACAGACACACACACACACACACACACACAGACACACACACCAAACAAATTTTGAATTAATATTTACATAACCATTAAGAAAAACTGACCTGTTCCTAGTCTTGTGTTTACTCTGTGAACGACTCGCCTCCCTTAAGAGGTGACACAGTACCGCTCACAAGGTCTTATGTGAGTCCCCGAGTGTAGCAGTGGCCTAGACGACTGCCTACGTCACACACACGTCACATCAGTAGGGTGAGGTGACTGGGCCAGGGTGAGAAGACATGAGGACCATGATTGACGGTCCAGACCAGTGAGTCATAAGCCGGACAACAACGGGACATACCGTGCAGAGTAGACAGCACAACATCCAAGCGTCTGTCGTACTACACACGTAAGTATATATACGCCCATACAACACATGAAACGTACATACACGTGCACAAAACACACACACTAATCTATGTAGTGTCTTGAGCTACCAAAGGAACACAAGGGCCAAAAATATTACAAACAAGAAACCAAACAAGAGGAAGAAAACAACAGACAAAAATAACTACAATAACCAACATCATCAACAACAAAAATAAAAAATATTAACCTAACCTAACCAAATTAAATTAATACCTCCTCGTCGACGAATCAAATCCTTCTAAATTAGCCCTTAAAAAAAAAACTCTCTCATTGGCTCCCCCTTTGGACCAATCAAGTTTGTGTGTCTGGCAGCGAGATTAAGATGCCAACTATATGCATTATATGTGTCTCTGGCGTTTAATTCTGATCACATTATAACACTACGTCTATAATTGGCTTCTTGGCACCTCCTTCCTCATGCCCAGTGGGTAATATACCTCATGCCCAGCACAACACAGGTAATGATAATAATATGAATTCTTACCTTTGTTAACTTCCTTAATTGATTTCGTGTAACTCTTTTAAGCTTGATTATTACTGCTTATTACGCACACACACACACACACAGTAAAGATGAGTGTTTAGTAATATTTGCAGTTTCTAGATTAGTCGTAGAAGTAGTAGTAGTAGTAGTAGTAGTAGTAATATACTGAAATATCTATTCTTAACTTTTCTTACTGTTCTATAACTATTGCCGTCAACAGTATTATTACCTTCATTGCTATTACCTTTACTTGACCATTACTTTATTTCTTCTGGCAGCTTCCACTTCATTGTAACGGAGAACAAATATAAAATATGTTCTCACCACTGTCATAATCTTTCACACACTATAGCACTTTTCCCCTGTAACAAGGTGCATCCGTTTTCTTAACCTTCTCAACACTGACGGAGATATACCAGTTATCCCTGTCAATTTGTGGCTCAACCTTTAAGTTACGTAAAAAAATATGATAGCCTAAAATGGCGTCGAAATCGTACAGAAACTCGACCACAACTCGATATATTTTCTTGCCTTTATAAACTCTTAAAAAAACTAAACTAAACACATATCCTTAATTAATGTTTCAAATCTTAAACTAATTCACACAAAAAAATAATTATCATTAGCTAAAATGTCCAAAAAAAAAATTACACCGAGAGACTATCGTAAACTTCATGCATTCATCCTAATCATAAAACACAAGAAAACAATAAACTCCTCCAATTTACAGTAAATAAATAATAATAATGCTGGAAAATCTGCTACATTGAATCCGGATCCAAAGCCTCACGGACCTATAGCGTTGTAAACAAGAATCTGTGACCTGTATTCGCTTCCGCCTGTGCTTACGAGAGGGTGATGGTATCTTGCCTTGAAAATAATGCTGCTTGTTATAAAGAGATAATTGTAGGGTCGTGAGGCTTCGTACTAAGTCCATCAGATAAATTCCTGCTGTTTCACTTAGCTTCTCTCTCTTTCAAGACTTAATGAAGAGAAAGATGGTGAAAAGAGAGAGAGAGAGAGAGATTTAAACTAAGTATCCACCTGAGTCGCTATCAGAAATTATTTGTTCCACATTTAATAGACACACACACACACACACACACACACACTAATAATATGATAAGAACAGAGTTTGAACATCTGTATATTTCTCTCACCTTCAAACTTGTCATCAACTCTCAAGATCAACTTACAGCGATACACGTCATTGCTGGGAAAAAATTGAACATCCATCTTTAATAGAGGATGTCAGTGTTCCACCAATCATAACCCTGGATGAATACTAAAGACACAATCATTGGCTAGTAGTGTTGTTTGAATCGGATACTGTACTCCCACAGCTAATGATTATAATCTTTAAAGGGTTCATCTAGGGTTATGATTGGCTGAGATTAAAACACTCGGGGATTACGTAATTGGAGGTCTTAGGCTGGTCAAATACACACACACACACACAACTTAGTTCTCCACGAGGTTCACATCACCCGTGGACAGCCATCGTTATTGAAACATGGGGAAATTTCGTCCGGGAACTATTTTTGAAACCAAAAGAAAGAAAATTGATTTGGATGGACATAAAATGTATAAATCTGCAAAGGAATAATATTTGTTATACGATATACTCCATACAGAACAGCACATGCAGAATTGTATTGTTCTTTTTAAAAGCGGTCCATGTTTGTGTACGAAAAATGCCGCCAGCCTCTACTCGCCGTTTATATCCTCCAAATTCGCCAAACCATCATAAAAGTTAAGCCTTTAAGATAACTAATACAACTAATTTATGTGTAGAAATGTATTGAAATCAAATTGAACTAAAAAAAAGTCGTAAATGGTCTATTTGAAGAGTGGTGAGAACAGCTTCCTCTGGGATGGTCAATGACGTCCTTTATCAGAATTAATATCGACCCAATTTTCGTAATGAGCGCAATTAATAACAGTCCATCACTACCAAAATAATCATTTCCTTAATATAATTACTTATTAGCCTAGATTTCATATTTCAATAGGTAACTAGTGCTAGGTACTTCCCATGCATGTTTCATTTGTGCATCAGTTTAACCACAATTTGCTACTAATAAGATAAATTCAGTGACCTAAATTCATGATTTATTTTTATATTCCCTTAGTGACTCGATGTATTACAAAAAAGAACTACTTTACGACTTGTTTGGGCCAACAGTTGGAGTGGTGATATTAATTAACTTTGCCATTCACACTGGTAGAATCAAATGTAGATATATTGGCTTTGTATGTCCATGATTTCAACAAAAATGAATAAGTCCTTCTAAAATAAATGGAATTGATGATATTATTATCTTTTTGGCCATCCAGCGAATTTAATGATTTTAAGTTGACCGATTTTTACAGACAGAGACTGAGAGACAGACGGACAGAGACAGTTAGACAAACTAACTCTACCAAAGCACCAATCACCTACTGCGGCACCAAGAGACGCCAACCCCAGTAAACAGAAACCCTCCTCCTGGTGTACATTAACACAGTATAACCTTTTTCTTCTATATTTTAAATTTATTTCTGTTCTTTTTTTCGCCCCCCCCCCCCCCCCCCCCCCCCAGGCCCCGTTGTGGGTCGTTTGATCTGTGCCCGGTTGGGCTAATTCCCATTAAAAAAAAAAAGCAACTGGCTGGGCCCAGCCTCGAACTGGTCCCGGCGGTGCTAGACGTAGTTCGTCAGGCCACCGCCAGGGGTCTACTGTCGGCTTTTCTGAAGGTGGTTTTGTTGTTTTTCTTTAATAATTCATATATTTTCGTAGTTTTTCTCAGGATTTGTATGAATTTATACTCCAATAGCAGAGTTACAATTGTATTGAAGCTGTGTGTGGCCCTTTTACAGCCAATCTTGGCTACTAACTCAAGATACACTTGTGTGTGCGTGTTTGACTGTCGTGTGTATGAGTGTCGTGAATCATGAAGAAATTTTGCAAGAACCTATACCAAAACACATACAAAAGAATACCAAACAGTTATAAACAACAGCGCCACGGTAACTCTGCTATTTGAGTTTAAAATCACGTTAAGAACTGCGAAAATAAATCAATTATTGAAGAAAAACTGCAAAAATACCACATGTAACATAAATACAACTTCTGGAATGTTGATTAATGTCCCCCTGGCGGTGGCCTGGCGAACTAGGTACCACCGTCCGGCTCCGGCGGGACGAGATCGAGGCTGGACCCAGCCACTTGCTCACTTGAACTTATCATTCGAGTGGGTGACAACACGAGTATGACAGTATTCCCCGCACTACCCTTCATGGGTGGGAGCTGTCATCTCGACACTGACAGAGTATGACAGTATTCCCCGCACAACCCTTCATGGGTGGGAGCTGTCATCTCGACCCTTGAATGAACTTGAATACGGCTACGAATATGGCTATAACTATGACTGCCCTCACCCATCCTGGGAGGTGGAGAATGGTACCATCCGGTAGTTGGCAACGGAAGGTATCAGGACCCACCGACTGGGAAGGGTGTGGAATCCCCCCATCCCCCATCCACACCCATCCTGGGAGGTGGAGAATGGTACCATCCGGTAGTTGGCAACGGAAGGTATCAGGACCCACCGAATAGGAAGGGTGTGGAATCCCCCCATCCCCCATCCACACCCATCCTGGGAGGTGGAGAATGGTACCATCCGGTAGTTGGCAACGGACGGTATCAGGACCCACCGACTGGGAAGGGTGTGGAATCCCCCCATCCCCCATCCACACCCATCCTGGGAGGTGGAGAATGGTACCATCCGGTAGTTGGCAACGGTAGGTATCAGGACCCACTGACTGGGAAGGGTGTGGAATCCCCCCATCCCCCATCCACACCCATCCTGGGAGGTGGAGAATGGTACCATCCGGTAGTTGGCAACGGAAGGTATCAGGACCCACCGAATAGGAAGGGTGTGGAATCCCCCCCCATCCCCCCATCCCTCCCCCATCCGCCATCCCCCTCCCCCCCATCCCTCCCCCTCCCCCCATCCCTCCCCCATCCCCCTCCCCCATCCTCGCCCATCCTGGGAGGTGGTGAATGGTACCATCCGTCAGGCGCAGACGGAGGGTATCAGGACCCACCGACTGGGAAGGGCGTGGAATCCCCCCCCAATCCCCCCTCCATCCCCCTCCCCCATCCCCTCCCCCATCCTCGCCCATCCTGGGAGGTGGTGAATGGTACCATCCGTCAGGCGCAGACGGAAGGTATCAGGACCCACCGACTGGGAAGGGCGTGGAATCCCCCCCATCCCCCCCATCCCCCTCCCCCATCCTCGCCCATCCTGGGAGGTGGTGAATGGTACCATCCGTCAGCCGCAGACGGAAGGTATCAGGACCCACCGACTGGGAAGGGCGTGGAATCCCCCCCATCCCCCCCATCCCCCTCCCCCTTCCTCACCCATCCTGTGAGGTGGTGAATGGTACCATCCGTCAGGCGCAGACGGAAGGTATCAGGACCCACCGACTGGGAAGGGCGTGGAATCCCCCCCCCCCCCATCCCCCCATCCCCCTCCCCCATCCTCGCCCATCCTGGGAGGTGGTGAATGGTTACCATCCGTCAGGCGCAGACGGAAGGTATCAGGACCCACCGACTGGGAAGGGCGTGGAATCCCCCCCATCCCCCCATCCCCCTCCCCCATCCTCGCCCATCCTGGGAGGTGGTGAATGGTACCATCCGTCAGGCGCAGACGGAAGGTATCAGGACCCACCGACTGGGAAGGGCGTGGAATCCCCCCTCCATCCCCCTCCCCCATCCTCGCCCATCCTGGGAGCTGGTGAATGGTACCATCCGTCAGGCGCAGACGGAAGGTATCAGGACCCACCGACTGGGAAGGGCGTGGAATCACCCCCATCCCCCCCCATCCACTCCCATTCCCCTCCCCCATCCTCGCCCATCCTGGAAGCTGGTGAATGGTACCATCCGTCAGGCGCAGACGGAAGGTATCAGGACCCACCGACTGGGAAGGGCGTGGAATCACCCCCATCCCCCCCATCCCCTCCCATTCCCCTCCCCCATCCTCGCCCATCCTGGGAGGTGGTGAATGGTACCATCCGTCAGGCGCAGACGGAAGGTATCAGGACCCACCGACTGGGAAGGGCGTGGAATCCCCCCCCCCCCATCCCCCATCCCCCTCCCCCATCCTCGCCCATCCTGGGAGGTGGTGAATGGTTACCATCCGTCAGGCGCAGACGGAAGGTATCAGGACCCACCGACTGGGAAGGGCGTGGAATCCCCCCCATCCCCCCATCCCCCTCCCCCATCCTCGCCCATCCTGGGAGGTGGTGAATGGTACCATCCGTCAGGCGCAGACGGAAGGTATCAGGACCCACCGACTGGGAAGGGCGTGGAATCCCCCCCTCCATCCCCCTCCCCCATCCTCGCCCATCCTGGGAGCTGGTGAATGGTACCATCCGTCAGGCGCAGACGGAAGGTATCAGGACCCACCGACTGGGAAGGGCGTGGAATCACCCCCATCCCCCCCATCCCCTCCCATTCCCCTCCCCCATCCTCGCCCATCCTGGAGCTGGTGAATGGTACCATCCGTCAGGCGCAGACGGAAGGTATCAGGACCCACCGACTGGGAAGGGCGTGGAATCCCCCCCATCCCCCCATCCCCCTCCCCCATCCTCGCCCATCCTGGGAGGTGGTGAATGGTACCATCCGTCAGGCGCAGACGGAAGGTATCAGGACCCACCGACTGGGAAGGGCGTGGAATCACCCCCCCCCCCATCCCCCCATCCCCCTCCCCCATCCTCGCCCATCCTGGGAGCTGGTGAATGGTACCATCCGTCAGGCGCAGATGGAAGGTATCAGGACCCACCGACTGGGAAGGGCGTGGACTCCCCCCCCAACCCCCCATCCCCCCATCCCCCATCCCCCCCCCATCCCCTCCCCATCCTCGCCCATCCTGTGAGGTGGTGAATGGTACCATCCGTCAGGCGCAGACGGAAGGTATCAGGACCCACCGACTGGGAAGGGCGTGGAATCACCCCCAACCCCCCATCCCCCCATCCCCCTCCCCCATCCTCGCCCATCCTGGGAGCTGGTGAATGGTACCATCCGTCAGGCGCAGACGGAAGGTATCAGGACCCACCGACTGGGAAGGGCGTGGAATCACCCCCATCCCCCCCATCCCCCTCCCCCATCCTCGCCCATCCTGGGAGGTGGTGAATGGTACCATCCGTCAGGCGCAGACGGAAGGTATCAGGACCCACCGACTGGGAAGGGCGTGGAATCACCCCCATCCCCCCCATCCCCTCCCATTCCCCTCCCCCATCCTCGCCCATCCTGGGAGGTGGTGAATGGTACCATCCGTCAGGCGCAGACGGAAGGTATCAGGACCCACCGACTGGGAAGGGCGTGGAATCCCCCCCATCCCCCTCCCCCATCCTCGCCCATCCTGGGAGGTGGTGAATGGTACCATCCGTCAGGCGCAGACGGAAGGTATCAGGACCCACCGACTGGGAAGGGCGTGGAATCCCCCCCATCCCCCTCCCCCATCCTCGCCCATCCTGGGAGGTGGTGAATGGTACCATCCGTCAGGCGCAGACGGAAGGGATCAGGACCCACCGACTGGGAAGGGCGTGGAATCACCCCCCAACCCCCCGCCCCCATCCCCCCCATCCCCCTCCCCCATCCTCGCCCATCCTGTGAGGTGGTGAATGGTACCATCCGTCAGGCGCAGACGGAAGGTATCAGGACCCACCGACTGGGAAGGGCGTGGAATCACCCCCCACCCCCCATCCCCCCATCCCCCTCCCCCATCCTCGCCCATCCTGGGAGCTGGTGAATGGTACCATCCGTCAGGCGCAGATGGAAGGTATCAGGACCCACCGACTGGGAAGGGCGTGGACTCCCCCCCCCCCCCAACCCCCCATCTCCCCCATCCCCCATCCCCCCATCCCCTCCATCCCCCTCCCCCATCCTCGCCCATCCTGGGAGCTGGTGAATGGTACCATCCGTCAGGCGCAGACGGAAGGTATCAGGACCCACCGACTGGGAAGGGCGTGGAATCCCCCCCCCCCCCCATTCCCCCTCCCCCATCCTCGCCCATCCTGGGAGGTGGTGAATGGTTACCATCCGTCAGGCGCAGACGGAAGGTATCAGGACCCACCGACTGGGAAGGGCGTGGAATCCCCCTCCCCCCATACACGCGGTTGACACTAGGGAGAGAGGAAGACTAGCTGGCACCCAACTGACTTTCCTGACACCCTGCTGACGTTCCTGACACCCCGCTGACGTTCCTAATTTACTATGGTCCAGTATAAAGTATTTTGGTGTCATATGTTGTTCCAAGTGTCTCTCTATCATGGAAACTTTTGAGGTAATATAGTCGCTCCCATTTTCGCAGCTGAGTCCTGCCACTGAGTCTTGTCATTCTGCCTTGTCACCTACCCACTGGCCTCCTGTTTATGTCTGTTGGCCATTTTTCTATTCCTTTCCTATGTCTTCGTATCTCGTTCTACACCTGCCCTTTCCAGTTCATTCCACCTCCCCCTCCCCTGCTACTGCCCCATTTTCTTCCCTGCCCCACACCCACTCCTGCACCACACGCATTCCTAGCCCATTACCCCAAATCAACCCCCCCAACCTTTCAAAGCTCCCTCCCACAACACAACTCCTCCCTCCCACAACACACTCGCTCCCTCCCACAATACACTCGTTCCCTCCCACAACACACTCGCTCCCTCCCACAACACAACTCCTCCCTCCCACAACACACTCGCTCCCTCCCACAACACACTCGTTCCCTCCCACAACACACTCGCTCCCTCCCACAACACACTCGCTCCGTCCCACAACACACTCGTTCCGTCCCACAACACACTCGCTCCCTCCCGCAACACACTCGCTCCCTCCCGCAACACACTCGCTCCCTCACGTTCTTCGCGTTTATTGTTAGTTTTTATTATTCGTGTGTATGAAATTTATTTATCGTATTATCTTGTGTGCACACGCACACACACACACACACTAAACAGTTGCAGTTGTTTACGCTCTCACAGAAAGACACGGAGGCTTGGACCTGTAAACATGATGGATCAAATAAAAATAAAACATTCAGCACGTGAATGGTGGTGTTGTTGTTGTTGTTGGTGTTGGTGTTGTAGGTGGTGGTGGAGGTGGTAATGGTGGTGTTGTTGTCGTTGTTGGTGTTGTTGGTGACGGATATATAAGTTGACAGAAAGATTATCTCCCTTATCGTCCTTAGTTGAAGAGAATTATCTTGCCCTGAAGAGATAGAGTGCGTCATGGATTATAATGGTCGTGGCGAGGGTAATGACCACTGACTAATTTAGTTTTTTTTATTATAAATTATCAGAAAATTATCACCACTATACCAACAAATAAATCACTTGTTACAAATCTTCTTAATTACACAATTGTCCAGTTTGTACATGCCAGAATTAAGAAGATTTGTAACCAGGTGAAAAGGATGCTATTTAAAGATTAGTAGGGTCATTACCTAATACCTGACCATTGTGGATCTGGTCTCACCCTCCTCTGTCTCCTCTTTAGTCTGTACTCACCCCAGCACACACACACACACACACACACACACACACACACATGTACATATTCTCCTTAAACCACCAGCTGACTCCCTGACGGCTCACCGGTTCAGGTCACCTTAATTACGTGTTTTATGCGAGAAGGTCTAAGAGGGGGGGGGGGGGGGGGGAGAAGGGGAGGAGTGACTCTTAAGGAAGGAAGGACGGACAGACACAAAACATTATCACACGATCATTTAGCTGGACTTTCTGGCCTTCTCCTATATGTTAATGCGTCGAGAAATTAAAAAATGGAATGATTTATCTTACTTATATATGTGTGCGTGTATAGACATAACGCACGCACGCACACAAAGCAATTACATATACAGACACGCACTCACGCACAGACGAACACAAACAAGTGGTGATGTAAAAAAATAAACGAAAAGAGAGACAGAGACGTATAGACAGACAGACGATGACAGGAAGGGGAGACAGAAAGCCCAAGAATAAAAACAGGAAACCCAAAGACAGTGAACAAATGAGAGAGAGAGAGAGAGAGAGAGAGCTAACGAAGAACGGCAGTAATTACCCAGATATCAATCGACTGTTCTCAAGACGTGTGTGTGTGTGTGTGGCCGAGGTTATACACAGCCTGCAGGGAACAATAGTTAAGGCGCTAATAACTGCCTTAAACACTCTTGTCATTACGGGTCTTATCTCTGAGGAGGAAGTTAAGAAACGAGGCAAAGATGAAGAAGACTGCCAAGAGATTAAGACGATGATAAAGATGATGTGGAAGGAGACAAAGAGAGAGATGAGTAAACAGGATAATAGTGGATTGATATATTGAGTTCTTGTTCTTGTTCTTCTTCTTGTTCTTCTTCTGTTGTTTATTGTTGTTATTGTTGTATTATTGTTGTTGTTGTTTTTGAATAGTTGAAGCCAAAAACGATAAGTAATTTACTTGATATAAGAGATTTTAAATAATCACACTTAAGAAAGCCACTTAATCACACTTAAAGGCTTCATCAGTCCAAGTCGAGTTGTTTAGTAGTAATCGCACTTGGAATAATTAATCTTTTCATTCCAAGTGTCTTAAGTAATCGCACTTTAGGACATTATCCACAAAATCCACAGATCTTAAGTAATTGCACTTAACACTACATGTGGTCCAAGTGCTAAGTAATTGCACTTACGATCTCGACACTTTTAAATAATCCTCACTTAAGGGATAATTACACTTGAAAATCATTCTACTTAAGGTTTTAAGTCGTTAGGGATAAGGCACTCAAGTCATCATACTCAACACCTTAGTCATCGTTCTCAGTGTCTTAAGTCATCGTTCTCACTGTCTTAAGTCCTCATACTCAACACCTTAGTCATCGTTCTCACTGTCTTAAGTCATCATACTCAACACCTCAGTCATCGTTCTCACTGTCTTAAGTCATCATACTCAACACCTTAGTCATCGTTCTCACTGTCTTAAGTCATCATACTCAACACCTTAGTCATCGTTCTCAGTGTCTTAAGTCATCATACTCAACACCTCAGTCATCGTTCTCACTGTCTTAAGTCATCATACTCAACACCTCAGTCATCGTTCTCACTGTCTTAAGTCATCATACTCAACACCTTAGTCATCGTTCTCACTGTCTTAAGTCATCATACTCAACACCTTAGTCATCGTTCTCAGTGTCTTAAGTCATCATACTCAACACCTTGGTCATCGTTCTCAGTGTCTTAAGTCATCATACCCAACACCTTAGTCATCGTCCTCACTGTCTTAAGCTATCATACGCAACACCTCAGTCATCGTTCTCAGTGTCTTAAGTCATCATACTCAACACCTTAGTCATCGTTCTCAGTGTCTTAAGTCATCATACCCAACACCTTTGTCATCGTTCTCAGTGTCTTAAGTCATTATACTCAACACCTCAGTCATCGTCCTCACTGTCTTAAGTCATCATACTCAACACCTTAGTCATCGTTCTCAGTGTCTTAAGTCATCATACCCAACACCTTAGTCATCGTTCTCAGTGTCTTAAGTCATCATACCCAACACCTTAGTCATCGTTCTCAGTGTCTTAAGTCATCATGCGCAAACTCGTAATCGTAGTTTTTTCCCCCCGTAATCTAACCTGAGCTCATTTCATGTCATTACACTTAGGTTTAATGGGTCGCAATTCAAATTGTTGTTCTGGCTGTGGGTCGCAGTAAAAAACGTTTGAAAAACATTGTTCTAATATGCATGAGAATATGTTCGTCGCTGTCACTAATATTTACGTGTATTTATCCACATATATTCTTATCACCCAGACGTACGTGATAGCCAAAGTGGGAGGAGTGAAGAACAATGGTATATTATTATGTGGGGCTGGCAACAAGTCGATCTATTGTGTATTAAGAGAAGAAGAGGCGATATTTCATGACAAGTGTCGTGAGTGTGTAGGGAGTGTGTGGGGGAGTGTTATTGTGTGGGCAGTGTTGTGGGTGAAGAATTGATGTGAGGGAGTGTTGGTGTGCGGGAGGAAGGGTAAACGGGAAAAGAGAGACTGGTGGTAACTTGGCACCAGTAGATAAGCATAAAATAATAAACATAAAATCCTTTAAACAAAGAAAACACAGATAAACACCGAAGATAAGAGAAGATAAGAAAAACAAAAGTAATAAGAGTAAAATATTCAAATTTTGTTAAGATAATAAGATAAGTGACTGCTGGACAGGACCATAAGACATGGTACCTTGTGGGGGGTCTAGTTAGGAGTTTATTTTTACAGCATAACATAGTGGTCCAGGTTCCAGGTCATAGTTATTTATTTTAGTTGAGTAAATTTCTCGGGATATGAAGGATAAAAATGGTGTGTGTGTGTGTGTGTGTGTGTGTGTGTGTGTGTGTGTTATAATCTTAAAGCGTTCACGTATATGTAAAAGCTTGTAAACCCGGACCATTGCGCTTTATAAACTCTCACCATCACCATTAAAACTCACCATTACGTCACCATCATTCCTTTTAGCTATCTTTTTTATCATTACTTCTTCATTCATACTTCAGTGGGGCACCAATAACCCTTCACCAGTAAATAGTTCCTCCAGTCACCTCACCATCATTTCACCATAATATCACCATTCTCATCGTTACCTCACTGTGGCCTTCCCAAGAACTTCACCATCTCTTTTACTATCACCATCACCTCACCATTACTTCACCATAACACCAGGGTCCGTTGCTACCCACACGATGACGTCACCATCTGCAACGAGGACAATTTTTCTACTCCATGTCCGGTGCTTCTGGCTCGTGTGAGTAACCATAGTGTAGGTGTAGACAGCGGTGGTGAGAGTGCACTTAGTAGGCCTCTCCATTGTGGGTGAGAGTATGAAAGGCAGACACTCATAATATTTAAAGTGTTTACCATGGAAGCTGTGACCCCCCCCCCCCCCCCCCCTAGTTCGCCAGGCCACCGCCAGGGGGACATTAATCAACATTCCACAAGTTGTATTTATGTTACATGTGGTATTTTTGCAGTTTTTCTTCAATAATTGATGTATTTTCGCAGTTCTTAACGTGAGTTTAAACTCAAATAGCAGAGCTACCGTGGCGCTGTTGTTTATAACTGTTTGGTATTCTTTTGTATGTGTTTTGGTATAGGTTCTTGCAAAATGTCTTCATGATTCACGACACTCATACACACGACAGTCAAACACGCACACACAAGTGTATCTTGAGTTAGTAGCCAAGATTGGCTGTAAAAGGGCCACACACAGCTTCAATACAATTGTAACTCTGTTATTTGAGTATAAATTCATACAAATCCTGAGAAAAACTACGAAAATATATGAATTATTAAAGAAAAACAACAAAACCACCTTCAGAAAAGCCGACAGTAGACCCCTGGCGGTGGCCTGACGAACTACGTCTAGCACCGCCGGGACCAGTTCGAGGCTGGGCCCAGCCAGTTGCTTTATTTTTTTTAATGGGAATTAGCCCACCCGGGCACAGATCAAACGACCCACAACGGGGCCTGGGGGGGGGGGGGGGCGAAAAAGGAACAGAAATAAATTTGAAATATAGAAGAAAAAGGTTATACTGTGTTAATATACACCAGGAGGAGGGTTTCTGTTTACTGGGGTTGGCGTCTCTTGGTGCCGCAGTAGGTGATTGGTGCTTTGGTAGAGTTAGTTTGTCTAACTGTCTCTGTCCGTCTGTCTCTCAGTCTCTGTCTGTCTTTGTATCTCTGTTTGTCTGTCCGTCAGTCTGTCTCTCTGTCTGCCAGTTTATTTTTACAATGTCTGTCACTGTCTGTCTGTGTTTGTCTCGTTCTGTCTCAGCCTCTCTGTCTTTCCACTATGTCGGTCTCTGGCTGTCTGTTCTGTCTCTGTCTGTCTGTCTTTCTCTCTGTTTTTTGTTGAAGGGAGTTGTTGAGTTAGGTTGTTTTTATTGAGAGGGTTGTCGCTGAGGTTGGGTATGGAGAATTGTAAGTATTTCTGTGCGGCTTTGTCTGGGGGGGGGCGGGGGGGGGGGTGTTGCTGTGTTTGGAGGTTGGTTGGTATTTTATTTTATTGTATTTATTTATTATTTTATTTTATTTTTTATTTATTAAATTATTTATTTATTTTTATTTTGTTAATTATTTATTTATTTTTTGTTGGGGGCGGGGGGGGGGGGCGCGGTGGTCGGGTATGTTGATTTATAGGATAGGATTCCTTAGGGAGGATTTGTAGACAGACAGACAGACAGAGACAGTTAGAAAAACAGACAGACGGACGGACACAGACAGACAGACATTAAACAGACAGACACAGAAACAGACAGAAACCGTCAGACAAACGGACAAACACCGAAAGACACAGACAGAAAAAGACATACAGACAGACAAACAGACGAGCGGAGACAGACAGACAGTCAGAGGCAGACAGGGAGAGACAGACAATCTTGGCTAATAACTCAAGATAAAGAAGGAATCGCCGTAAATAAGAAGGTCCGGCGCTCTTCTCAGGCTCGACCGCTGTCACCCAAACTGAAACAGACAACTGTCCCTTGACTCACCACCTAACCATACCGTATCTGAATGAGTTGTTAAGCAACAGGAACACTTTGGTAAAAGAAGAAATAATAACAACTTGTAGGAATCTCTCTGTCTGTCTGTTGGTCTCTGTCATGTCTGTCTGTGTCTCTGCCTGTGTGTCTCAGTCTCTGTCTGTCTTTATATCTCAATCTCTGTCTGTGTGTCTCTGTGTCCGTTTCTTTCTGTCTGCCTGTCTGTCTGTTTGTCGCAGACACAAGCAGACAACTGACAGACAGACAGACGGAGAAATAGAGGGACAGACAGAAACAGAGACGGCGACATAGACTAACATATAGACGAAAGAGACAGACAGACAGAAAAACAGAGGCAGAAAATCAGAAAGACAGACAGAGATCGATATTGTGAGACAGACTGGCAGAAACAGTCAGACACAGAGACACAGATAGATGGGGGATGGGGGGATTCCACACCCTTCCCAGTCGGTGGGTCCTGATACCTTACCGTACACCACCCTACACCACCATACCCCATACTACACCACCCACTACACCCTCACTACACCACCATACCCCACACTACACCACCCTACACACACACTTCCCAGTCGGTGGGTCCTGATACCTTCTGTCGGCGCCTGACGGATTGTACCATTCTCCATTCCTGGGAAGGATGTGGATTCCCTCTCCTCATCTCCCACTCCCCATCATCCCTCTCACCCCACCCACCCCTTCATCCTCTCACCCTTCCCAGGGTGGGTGAGAGGATGATGGGTGTGGGTGGGTGGTTATAGTCGGGATGTCCTACACCCCCAATAACACCACCCTACCCAACACTACCCTATTTTATGACGTATTATTTGTGCTGTCTCAATTCTGATGTTGTTGACCAGGAATTACAGTAATTATAAATGTGCTAATTATTATTCTCAAAAGAATCGAACGACCCACCGCAACGCAACGAACCCAACGACCCACCGCAACGCAACGAACCCAACGACCCACCGCAACGCAACGAACCCAACGACCCGCAACGCAACGAACCCAACGACCCACCGCAACGCAACGAACCCAACGACCCAACGCAACGAACCCAACGACCCAACGCAACGCAACGAACCCAACGACCCACCGCAACGCAACGAACTCAACGACCCAACGCAAACGCAAACGAACCCAACGACCCAAACGCAACGAACCCAACGACCCACCGCAACGCAACGAACCCAACGACCCAACGCAACGAACCCAACGACCCAACGCAACGCAACGAACCCAACGACCCACCGCAACGCAACGAACCCAACGACCCAACGCAACGCAACGAACCCAACGACCCAACGCAACGCAACGAACCCAACGACCCAACGCAACGCAACGAACCCAACGACCCAACGCAACGCAACGAACCCAACGACCCAACACAACGCAACGAACCCAACGACCCACCGCAACGAACCCAACGACCCACCGCAACGCAACGACTACACTTTTTTTCCTTTTTTTTACTACACTACCCCTACACTAAATTTTTTTTTTTTTTTTTTTTTTAGTACACCACCCACTACACTACCCTCTCATCATCGCTCTCTTCCCACCCACCCCTTCATCCTCTCACCCTTCCCAGTCAGTGGTTCTTGGTACCTTCTGTTGTTGGCTGACGGATGGTACCATTCCCTACCTCCCAGGATGGGCGAGAGGATGAGGGTGTGGGGTGGGGGGTTATAGACGGGATGTCCTACCCTACCTACCCTTACCTTACCTTACACCACCCCACACCACCCTACCCAACACTTCACCACCCTTCACCACGCACTGCACCACACCACCCAACACCTACCCGAGAGTTTAGTTAATAAGTGATGAACTGGCTTGGCCTTGCCTCGATCTGGGACTGGAGGAGCTAGATAGAGGTACTTACTTCGTCGTGTCACAGGCAGGGGAATTACTATCGACTTTTTGGAAGGTCTATTTATGTTACATTAGCTGTTTTTCCTGTTTTTCTTTAATAATTCATATATTTACGCAGTCGACCTCCAAAAGTAGACGTTTATTAACATAGAGATATAATGGGGCACTCCGTACAACATTCAAGCTATGTGGGCGTGTATGACTTGTCTTCTTGTGTACATGACTCGTGTGTGTGTGTGCGTGTATGACTGTCTTGTGCATATGACTGCCATGTGTGTGTGTGTGTATGACTATCTTGTTGTGTACATGACTCTCGTGTGTGTATGTGCGTGTATGACTGTCTTGTGCATATGACTGCCATGTATGTGTGTGTATGACTATCTTGTTGTGTACATGACTCGTGTGTGTGTGTGCGTGTATGACTGTCTTGTGCATATAACTGCCATATATGTGTGTGTATGACTATCTTGTTGTGTACATGACTCTCGTGTGTGTGTGTGCGTGTATGACTGTCTTGTGCATATGACTGCCATGTATGTGTGTGTATGACTATCTTGTGTATATGTCTGTTGGATTCTCAAGTCTTTGTCCACTAAATTCCCTCACCTAAACCTTCTCCATTACCACACCCCTCATCCCCCACCCTCCACCCTCACCCCGCCAACCCCCACCCCCACCCTCACTCCCCCCACCCTTACCCCCAAATGGTGAATTCATCTACTGTAAGTCACTCTTTTAAATTGGGGCATTAAAAAAAACAAAAAAAGACAAAACAACAGAGACTCGACCGGCTCACTACCTACCATGTTGATTGCCCGCACAAGATGGACGAACAGACAGAATCTCATAAAAATAAAGTTCTGTTTTTTCGCCCCCCAGGCTCCGTTGTGGGTCGTTTGACCTACCCGGGTTGGCTAATTCCCGTAAAAAAAACCACACACAAGAGAGAGATAGAGGAGAACACAATATCAACTTAGTAAATCATCCTTCCATTTCATTTCCAGGAACAACTTCAGTTCTCCACGAGGTTCACCCGTGGACAGCCATCGTTATTGGAACATGGGGAAATTTCGTCCGGGAACTATTTTTGAAACCAAAAGAAAGAAAATTGATTTGGATGGACATAAAATGTATAAATCTGCAAAGGAATAATATTTGTTATACGATATACTCCATACAGAACAGCACATGCAGAATTGTATTGTTCTTTTAAAAAGCGGTCCATGTTTGTGTACGAAAAATGCCGCCAGCCTCTACTCGCCGTTTATATCCTCCAAATTCGCCAAACCATCAAAAAAGGTTAGCCTTTAAGATAACTAATACAAATAATTTATGTGTAGAAATGTATTGAAATCAAATTGAACTAAAAAAAAGTCGTAAATGGTCTATTTGAAGAGTGGTGAGAACAGCTTCCTCTGGGATGGTCAATGACGTCCTTTATCAGAATTAATATCGACCCAATTTTCGTAATGAGGGCAATTAATAACAGTCCAGCACTACCAAAATAATCATTTCCTTAGTATTAATTACTTATTAGCCTAGATTTCATATTTTAATAGGTAACTAGTGCTAGGTACTTCCAGGCATGTTTCATTTGTGCATCAGTTTAACCACAATTTGCTACTAATAAGATAAATTCAGTGACCTAAATTCATGTTTTATTTTATATTCCCTTAGTGACTCGATGTATTACAAAAAAGAACTACTTTACGACTTGTTTGGGCCAACAGTTGGAGTGGTGATATTAATTAACTTTGCCATTCATACTGGTAGAATCAAATGTAGTTATATTGGCTTTGTATGTCCATGATTTCAACAAAAATGAATAAGTCCATCTAAAATAAATGGAATTGATGATATTATTATCTTTTTGGCTATCAAGCGAATTTAATGATTTTAAGTTGACCGTTTTTTACAGACAGAGACTGAGAGACAGACGGACAGAGACAGTTAGACAAACTAACTCTACCAAAGCACCAATCACCTACTGCGGCACCAAGAGACGCCAACCCCAGTAAACAGAAACCCTCCTCCTGGTGTACATTAACACAGTATAACCTTTTTCTTCATATTTTAAATTTTTTTTTGTTCCTTTTTCGCCCCCCCCCCCCCCAGGCCCCGTTGTGGGTCGTTTGATCTGTGCCCGGGTGGGCTAATTCCCATTAAAAAAAAAAAGCAACTGGCTGGGTCCAGCCTCGAACTGCTCCCGGCGGTGCTAGACGTAGTTCGTCAGGCCACCGCCAGCGGTCTACTGTCGGCTTTTGTGAAGGTGGTTTTGTTGTTTTTCTTTAATAATTCATATATTTCGTAGTTTTCTCAGGATTTGTATGAATTTATACTCCAATAGCAGAGTTACAATTGTATTGAAGCTGTGTGTGGCCTTTTACAGCCAATCTTGGCTACTAACTCAAGATACACTTGTGTGTGAGTGTTTGACTGTCTTGTGTTTGAGTGTCGTGAATCATGAATATAATTTGCAAGAACCTATACCAAAAACACATACAAAAGAATACCAAACAGTTATAAACAACAGCGCCACGGTAACTCTGCTATTTGAGTTTAAAATCACGTTAAGCACTGCGAAAATAAATCAAGTATTGAAGAAAAACTGCAAAAATACCACAGGTAACATAAATACAACTTGTGGAATGTTGATAATGTCCGCCTGGCGGTGGCCTGGCGAAACTAGGGGGGGGGGGGGGGGGTCACAGCTTCCATGGTAAAACACTTAAAATATTATGAGTGTCTGCCTTTCATACTCTCACCCACAATGGAGAGGCCTACCAAGTGCACTCTCACCACCGCTGTGTACACCTACACTATGGTTACTCACACGAGCCAGAAGCACCGGACATGGAGTAGAAAAATTGTCCTCGTTGCAGATGGTGACGTCATCGTGTGGGTAGAAACGGACCCTGGTGTTATGGTGAAGTAATGGTGAGGTGATGGTGATAGTAAAAGAGATGGTGAAGTTCTTGGGAAGGCCACAGTGAGGTAACGATGAGAATGGTGATATTATGGTGAAATGATGGTGAGGTGACTGGAGGAACTATTTACTGGTGAAGGGTTATTGGTGCCCCACTGAAGTATGAATGAAGAAGTAATGATAAAAAAGATAGCTAAAAGGAATGATGGGGACGTAATGGGGAGTTTTAATGGTGATGGTGAGAGTTTATAAAGCGCAAGGTCCGGGTTTACAAGCTTTACATATACGTGAACGCTTAAGATTATAACACACACACACACACACACACACACACACCATTTTATCCTTCATATCCCGAGAAAATTTACTCGACTAAAATAAATAACTATGACCTGGAACCTCGACCACTATGTTATGCTGTAAAAAATAAACTCCTAACTAGACCCCCCACAAGGTACCATGTCTTATGGTCCGTCCAGCAGTCACTTACTTATTATCTAACAAAATTTGAATATTTTACTCTTATTACTTTTGTTTTCTTATCTTCTCTTATCTTCGGTGTTGTATCTGTGTTTCTTTGTTTAAAGGATTTTATGTTTATTATTTTATGCTTATCTACTGGTGCCACACGTTACCACCAGTCTCTCTTTTCCCGTTTACCCTTCCTCCCGACACACCAACACTCCCTCACATCAATTCTTCACCCACAACACTGCCCACACAATAACACTCCCCACACACCCCTACACACTCACGACACTGTCATGAAATATCGCCTCTTCTTCTCTTAATACACAATAGATCGACTTGTTGCCAGCCCACACATAATAATATACAATTGTCCTACACTCCACCCACTTTTGCTATCACGTACGTCTGGGTTACAAGAATTTATGTGTATATATACTGGTAAATATTAGTTTCAGCGACGAATATATTCTCATACAATTAGAACAATGTTTTTCAAACGTTTTTACTGCGACCCACAGCCAGAACAACAATTTGAATGCGACCCATTAAACCTAAGTGTAATGATATGAAATGAGCTCAGGTTAGATTACGGGGGAAAAAAACTACGATTACGAGTTTGCGTATGATGACTTAAGACACTGAGAACGATGACTAAGGTGTTGGGTATGATGACTTAAGATACTGAGAAACGATGGACTAAGGTGTTGAGTATGATGACTTAAGACACTGAGAACAATGACTGAGGTGTGGGTATGATGACTTAAGACAGTGAGGGACGATGACTGAGGTGTTGAGTCTAATGACTTAAGACACTGAGAACGATGTCTAAGGTGTTGAGTATGATGACTTAAGACACTGACAACGATGACTAAGGTGTTGAGTATGAGGACTTAAGACAGTGAGAACGATGACTTAAGACACTGAGAACGATGACTAAGGTGTTGAGTATGATGACTTGAGTGCCTTATCCCTAACGACTTAAAACCTTAAGTAGAATGATTTTCAAGTGTAATTATCCCTTAAAGTGAGGATTATGTTAAAAGTGTCGAGATCGTAGTGCAATTACTTAGCACTGAACCACATGTAGTGTTAAGTGCAATTACTTAAGATCTGTGGCATTTTGTGAGGATAATGTCCTAAACGGGCGAGTACTTAAGACACTTGGGAGATATGAAACGATTTAATTGGATTCCAGTGCGCATTACTACTAAACAACTCGACGGGACCTGGTGAGAGGCCTTACAGTGTGGATTAAGTGGCTTTCCGTAAGTGTGATTATTAAAAATTTTCGTTCTCCTTATATCAATGACGGGAGACCCGTAAGATCAAGGCGTACCTTAAATATCCAATTAAGAACAATGTCATAGTTACATCCAAACGTCATCAAAGCTAATTAACTTATCGGTTTTGGCTTCAACTATTCAAAAAACAACAACAACAATAATATCAACATTATGACCAACAAGAAAACCAAACAAGACGCAAGAACAAGAACAAGAAGAAGAACAAGAAACTAAGAATTCCTCAAGATAATCAATCCACCCTATATCCCCTGCTTACCTCATCTTCTCTCTTGGTCTCCATTCCACCTCATCTTTATCCATCGTCATTAAGCTCTTGGCAGTCTTCTGCATCTTTGCCTCGGTTCGTAAACTTCCTCCTCAGAGATAAGACCCGTTAATGACAAGAGTGTTTAAGGCAGTTTAGTAGCGCCTTAACTATTTGTTCCCTGGCCAGGCCCGTGTATAACCTCGGCCACACACACACACACACCAAGTCTGGCAGAACAGTCGATTGATACCTCTGGAACCATTACTGCCGTTCTTCGTTAGCTTCTCTCTCTCTCTCTCTCTCTCTCTTCTCTCTCTCTCTCTCTCTCGCTGCCCAATTTCTTTCCTCGTCTGTCTTTGTCTATCATATTTATTCATCTTCTCTCTCTCTCTCTCTCCTCTCGCTCTCTTCTCACTCTCCGCTCCCTCCGCCACTCGCTCTCTCATTCGTCAGTCTTTGGTTTCCTGTTTTATCTTGGGCTTTCTGTTCCCCTTCACTGTCATCGTCTGCTGGTCTATAGGTCTGTCTCTCTTTTCGTTATTTTTTACATCACCACTTGTTTGTGTTCGTCTGGTTCCGTGAATGCTCTGTGATTTGCTTTGAGTGCGTGTCTGTATTGTAATGCTTTGTGGAGCGTGCCTCGTTATGTCTATACCCGCACACATATTATAAGTAAGATAAATATTCCATTTTTTAATTTCATTCGACGCATTAACATATAGCTCAGCATCCATGTTGTACTGTGAGAGGTCCAGAAATTCCAAAAAACGGTTTTTTAACCCAATAAAAACCTCCTTCTAATACCCAATCATCGTTCGTCGTGATCTGGTTTCCCTGCCTGAATACGCTTTTATCCAAATAAGCTGAACCAATTAGAAGAGTGTGAAACTCGTGATGAAATGGCTCCCTCACCCTCACACTCCACAAACGGGGGGGGGGGGGGACAGATGAGGGAGAGATAGGATGGAGCGAGGGGAGAGAAAGCGGGGGAGAGGAAAGAGGGGAGAGTAGGAGAGCAAAGAGAGACGAGAAAAAAATCAACAATAATTGGCAGGTTCCCTGAACAACCTGTATCGTATTGCCTCTCAAAAAACATAGCGGATATGTTTCAATATCCCCGAGAAGCAGCAGGGTCAGGGGGGGGATGAGGCTTGAAATGAGAGAGAGAGAGAGAGAGAGAGAGAGAGACGAGGAGAGAGAGCCATAGCAAAACCAATTTAACCTTTCCCAACACCTCTTACAAACCACCCACACACACACACACACAACACACCACGGAGCAGTTTCAAGACGCTGAGAGACAATGTAAGCATTAACAGATGAAAATCTAAAAGAAAGAAAGGTAATAGGATTCTTAAAGAAGGAAGAACGATAGGGCTGGATAAAGGTTAGGAAGAGAGAGATAAAAGGGATACCAGAAAGTAAATAAAAAGGCGAAAAGGGATACCTCCATCCCCTCCTCTCACAATCATATACAGTACCTACCCTACACTACCATTACATATCACAGCACACTACATACCCTACACCACAGCCATACACATACCTCGACACCCACACGACACACTACAATACCTTACAACCACACGCACACTACACTACCCTACACCACAGCACACTAAACTACCCCTACACACAGCACACTACACTACCCTACCCACAGCAACACTACACTACACTACACACAGCTACAAATTCAACTAACCTACACTACACAGCTCACTTACACTACCCTACACCACAGCACACTCACTACCCTACACACAGCATACACTACCCTTATCACCACAGTTCTCACTACATACCCTACACTCACAGTCACTACACTACCCTTACAACTTCACAGCTCACTACCATACCCTACACCCACAGCTACTAACCCAGACCCTACACCACGCTCAACTAACACTACCCTTACTAACCACAGGCTCATAAATACCGTACACCCACAACCGGCACACTACATACAGTCTTCCATACCGAGTGATCAGTTTTGCCAGCAACAGGGCTGGGCCCAGCCTCACGACCTGGTACGGGCGGACCTGATACCAGCCACCGCAACGGTCTACTGGCGGCTTTTCTGCAAGGTCTTTTATGTTTACATTTGTGTATGTTGTTGTTTTCTTTAATATTCATATATTTACGTATTTTCTCAGGATTTGTATGGAATTTATACTCAAATAGCAGAGTTACAATTGTATTGGACGCGTGGTGGCCCTTTTTGCAAGCAACTTGGAGACCATAACTCAAGATAAAGAAGGAATCGCCGCACAAATAAGAAGGCTCCGAGCGGTCTTCCCTCAGGCTCGACTACACGCTGTCACCCAAAACTGAAACACCACAACTGTGCACTTGACTACACGTAAACCCATAACGTATCTGATGTGAGTTGTGAAGCAACAGGAACCCTTTGTAAAAGAAGAAATGTAAAACAAACTTTGTAGGAATCTTGTTCTGCGGTCCTGTCTGTCTGTGGTCTCTTCATGTCTGTCTGTGTCATGCCTGTGTGTCCCAGTCTCTGTCTGTCTTTATATTCTCAACCTACTCTGTCTGTCGTGTCTGTGTCTGTTTCTGCTATGTCTGTCTCTGTCTGTTTTGTCTCCACAATATCATTATCTGTATTTCGTCCTTTTGTGTCTGGCTCTGGTCTAGCCAGAAGACATAAATTCTGAAACAGACAAACAGACAGATATTTAGACACACAAAGAAAAATCTAGACTGACGAGAAAACAGACAAGAGAACTCACACACAGCAGAGCCAACAGACAGACGGACAGAGAAGTCAAACAGACAGACAGAATGCGAAGGTATAGACAGGCAGAGGCAGACATACAGAAGACAGTCAGACAGGGACCTACATTGTGAGAAAGATATGACAGGCAGAGAAAGACGCTTTATACACACAGTGAAAGAGACAGACAAAGTGAGAATGACAGACAGAGTGAAGAATGACAGACAGACCGCTGAGGAAAGACACAAACAGAGCGAGAAAGAATGAAAGAGAGACAGACAGGCCGTGACGATAAGCCATACAGCAAGACCCAGACATATAGTCAAAATGTGTCTATAAAGATAAAACGACCATACAGGCAGACCTAGACAAGAGACAGTCAGACCAAATGGACAGACGAACCACAAAGACAGTTAGCCAAACACAGATAACGAATGAGAGAAAGACATATCAGAATACGAGGACAGAAATAGACAGACAGAGACAGACACTCAGACAGACATACAGAGACTGACAGACAGACACACAGAGAATGACAGGACAGCACATTAAAGAGACTGACAGATAGACAAACAGAGACAGACACAGAGAAACAAAGAAAGATAGACAGAGACACACACCGACAGCAAACAGACAGACAGACAGAAAAGATAGGACAGACAGAAACAGAGTCGACGGAGGTACTAACAACAGACGAAAGAGACAGCGACAGACAGAGACAGTCAGACAGGACGGGCAGAAAACACTCTGTCGTCGTCTGTCGGGTTCCTGTGAGTTTGTCTTTCTTAAAATATCGGTCTCTGTTCTCTAGCTGTCTCTGCCCGATTTCCTTCTCATCTGATGCCTGTTTCTGTCCGTTCTGCCTCTCTTCCTCTCCTTGCATCTTCCTCTATCGTTCTTTCTGTCTCTTCTCTCCGCTTCTTTCTCTCCTTTCTCCTATTGACTGTCACCATCTCGCTCTTCCCATCCATATTCGATCTCCTTCCCCTGCTCTCCTCATTCCCCTCCTCTCCCTCTCACCCACCTCCTCCTCTCTCCCTCTCACGCCCTCCTGCTTCCTCTCACCCCTCATGTCCCCCTCACCTCCCCTCTCCTTCGCACCCGTGCTTTTCCTTTTCACCCTCCTCTCACCCTCAAGCCCCCCGCTCCTTCCTTCACTTCCTCCTTCTCCCTCCTCACCCAATCCTCCCTCTCCCCTCTCACCATCACCTCTCCATCCATCACCCCCTCCTCCTACCTCTCTCACCCACATCCTCTCCCTCTCACCCACCTCCTTCCCTCTCACCCCACTCCTCTCCATCACCCCCTTCTCTCCCTCTCACCCCCCCTCCCATCCTCTCCCTCTCGCCCACCTCCTCTCTCTCATCCCCTCTCTTCCTCCCACCCACCTCCTCCCCCCTTGTCTCACCCTTCCTTCTCTCTCTCACTCCTTCCTCTCCCTTCACCTCTTTTCTTACTCTCACCATTCCTTCTACCCGTCGCCTACCACCCTCCCCTTCCCCTCTTCTCCACCATTTCCTCCTCTCCCTCACTCATCCCTTCCTTCCTTCTTCCAACTCCTCTCCCCTCTCAGAAACCCTCCGTCTACTCAGGAGAGATGGGTACGGTCTACGTGAGCTCTGACAAGCGTGGGAACTGTTCATCCCCAGTCACTCCTCCTGTCATCCGGGTTACTCTTGTCAGCGTGACGACCCGCTCGACAGTTCACTGCACGCCGCTCGGGATTTATAACGACTTGCAGAACCTGGGTTGCACAACTCGGCTACATTTCCTCTCAAAACACCCACGCGGATCAGGGCATGATTGATGGGTATGAAGACTGATAGATGTGATGATAGGCCCAGCCAGCCCGACAGCAGGACAGTACCACAGACGACCTAAGGACTGATTTGAGAATAGCCAGATAGACACACGAGTAGATGACATGGAGGGATGTTTTAATTGCTTCCGAGGTTTTATACAAGAATAATAAGTGTATATATAATGAAAACCCTATATACAACACCAACCCTATATCAATTTACATTATGAAACGCAAAAACTTATCACCATTGATTATAAAGCAAAAAAAAAGATAGTGGACAGTAGAAACATACACACACCACATAGACACAAAAACAAACACGTACAAATAACCAACACACACACACAAACACAAAAGATACACACAAACACGCAGATACACTAGAAACATGCAACACACAGATATCACACACACACACACACAAAACACAAAGATATTCATAGCGTAAACGCACATACACCCAGAACCATACAACAACCACACACACAACAAAAACACACAACATACACACACACAGACACACCCACAACAACAGCACAAAACACACACACACACACACACCACACACTCATCTGCGGAGTAGTGTCTGTAATATTATCTGTCCAGCTCTTAACCATGCTTTAGCACGGTCAACACGATAGAGAGAGAGATGAGAGAGAGAGATAGACTGAGAGAGAAAAGGAGAGAGACTTCATCTCAAACACCGGGGGGGGAGGGGGGGGGGGGGAACTGCCGTATTAATCCTCACTTTGCTCACAACACGTCTCCACACCTGTAAAAAAATCACCTTAAAACCTTCCCGAAACTTAATTAAATGAAGCACCGTTGTAAATCGGTCTGTGAAAGACCAGCGCATCTTATATCTACACATACTTAAAGTAATCACTCAGTAACTTAAAGAAGTTCACATTTCTCTATAAACATAATGCCCTTGCGTTCGCTCATGGCTGCTGTAAGGTGGTATGGAGAGAGAGGAGAGAGAGAGAGAGCAGATTACAGTCGTTCTATAAGTATAAAGATACCACGCACGTTTTAACATCAAAGGTAGATGAATCCGGACTTTTCATACCTGTACTACCTTTCGAGCACAACTCCCGTACACACCCTGCCCCAGGTATACAGTTTCCTTCACCTGTCAACACTGCAAGTACACACGTCTTCACCTGTCAACATCACCGTCTCCCACACGTCTCCACCTGTAAAAAGTTCTGTCCGTTAACTACCTTAAACTATCGAAATTCCTGTATAGAGGCCACTCGTCCATCATCAACCATGTCTAAAACCACAACGGCAGTAGACCACACGGTCTTCACTCGAAATGTCACACCAACAGGTACACTCGTCACTACCACCACCAGGGACACTCTCTGACATAACTACGCAGTGTCATCGACTAAAATCTCAATCGGTCGAGACCTCGAAACTCTATCTTACGAGCATTGAAATCCATCCTTCTTCAAGACTACAAGCAGGAAGAAGAAAACAACACAGCGACCGAAAGTCCACTTATGATGTACTCGTCCTTCATGAAGCCTGTAGAGGCCGTTCTTGTTGAAGGGACTGTTAGAGAACAACGTCATATGGACTAACATCAAGGCGTATTCACCATCTGTAGGAGTCGGACTTATACTTGTGAGTTTAATGAGGATCGGGCAGGGAGGGGTAGAGGGGGAAGTTCCTCCTCGTTCTCTGTTGGTGCTCTCTGGTCGTGTGTCTTAGCTCACCCCTAAGCCCGGAGTCACGCGTTCCGTTGTGCCTCCTCGGTGTGTAATTGATTATCGAGTCGGAGTCGTGAGGAATGGTGGTTATTATGATTACTATCATTGCCCGGTGACCTCGTATACACGGGGGCGCGAGGGTGGGTGGGGGGGGAGGGGAGGTAGAGTGCGGGCAGCAGAGAACGAAAATGGTTGGAATTTGATGGTGTGGTCTGTGAAGTACAGACGTCACCGTTATAGCAGTGTGGGTGCTGGAGTGAGAGGGTTAAGATATGGTGTGGTGAGAATGTTGTGAAAACAAGTGCCTGTCTGTAGTGACGAGCGCCAAAGGTGTGGTCGAGTCGGGTGTGCGTAAGAGGGGAGCGTGACAAAGTCTGTGTTGG
>CAUDMG010002686.1:0-17500 GCA_958450375.1 Homarus gammarus
TGTCTCAGTAACTGTGTGTCTCAGTAACTACATGTCTCAGTAATTGTGTCTCAGTAACTACATGTCTCAGTAACTGTGTGTCTCAGTACTACATGTCTCAGTAACTCTGTCTCAGTAACTACATGTCTCAGTAACTGTGTGCCTCAGTAACTACATGTCTCAGTAACTGTGTCTCAGTAACTACATGTCTCATTAACTTTATGCACATTTTCTGCAGGCACCTGGGCAGGTTGGAGGAGTTGTCTGCCTGGAACATTTATATGTGGCATGAAAATAAGATATGAAGCTCTTGGCGCCTCAAGTGATAACACCTGTATCAACGAGTTCATCGCCCTCTGCTGCTTCCCTTAGTGTGGTCGCCCTTTACTGCCCCTTGACCCTGTCTTATGCCCTTAGAGACATGGATGGAGGGAGGGGGTCACCTTTGCCCTGCCCTATATTATACAGAAGGGAGTAAAGTGGTTACCCCATTGTTATACCACAGTAGCACCACAGTGCATTGGAACACTTGTTTCACTTTAGAATTAGACACCCTAACCCTGACCTAGTCTAGCCAATCCAAACCCAATTTAACCTATGCTAACCTGACCAAACTAAACTTAATTTCTCTTAACCATACCCATATTAACAGTAACCTAACGAACCAAACCAAACCTCACCTATCGTTACGTAACCTAACCTAACCTAACCTATCCCCCACCCCCCAACCACTGTGAACAACTTATCCGATGAACCACACTGGGTCTGGGACCGAACCCGACCTCAAGAGTTGATACATGTTTGATTTGATTTAGCTGTGCATAGTGCAGGTTCTGATAGCGTTAGAGTGTGTGTGTGTGTTGTGTATAAACTGCTGGTGAATGATACTTAAAGACCCAGACAGTTGCATGATAATCTTATATAAATAACAATTATAAAACAATAACATTTTCCAGTAATAAAGAATAAGGTGACGTGGTGATGGTGTGTTTGTGTGTGTTTGAGTGTGTGTGTGTGTTTGTTTGTGCGTGTGTGTGTTATATCTCCTTTACAAACACATACAATAGTTGCCTGGTTTTCACTGTAGAGCCTCCCATCACCTCCCTCTTCCCCTCCCCATTCCTCCATCTCCTCTCCCCGGGGTTACGCCTACAAACTTTCATACAGTAACCAGTTCAAGGACTAATGATCCATCACCATAGATACCAATGTGACAATTTCACTATGTAGTAGAATGGAAACAGTGTACGTAGACAGTGGATATAACTGACAAGTGTTACACACGAGGATCAGAGGTCAACAGCCATGTGACCCTCACCTCACCTTTGTCTACTGTGATAGGGGGGCAATGGATCCCTGGACGACCTACTGTATAAAGAGGAACTCATTACACTGGCCTTCTCAGCACCCTCTGGTCATCATTATACCCCCAGCTACTAGTTTGGGGACAGCTGTTACACCGTCCTAATCACTAATGTCGTCATCCAAACTTAGAACAGAATGGATCCCCGTCTATGTGCAGCTGTTCAACACCTCAGCTGCCGCAGGACTACAAGACCAGCCCCAGTCAAACTAATGTGGTTTATTTTTATTTTTTTCAATGACCCAATGATATTTAAGTCATATCTATTAGCAGAGTAATTTAGAGCTTTTTATTATCATTATTATTATTAGTATTATTATTATTATTATCATTATTACAATACAAAGAATCATGACAACAATAGCATATATGTAATTTACAATAATGTGGTGTAGGCCTGAAGAAAATACTTAGTCTTGTGTGTTGTTTAATGGTCGAATACTCTTACTGTTTATCATTGTTTGTATATCTACACTATTTTTGCAATGTTTTATTAATAGCACTGTCTATATACATTGTATATCTGTCTATTTATAAATATTATTACACTATATGCACTGTGTATGCACAGTCTGCCACAAGAATAAGTATACACCTACGGTTTGTGTTTGAGACAAATATCTGGTAACACTGTCGTGAACAAAACAGACAAATTACAAGATGGCCTGTAACTTATGTTTTATTCCTACATATATGTTATAAATACATTTGTTGTGAATGTTTTACTTGTGTCTTTGTTTTTATATTACAAGTAATATATTGTATCCAATGGTGGTAAACTTGTCGCCGAATGGGATTGCAGTTATCGTAGAGCTCCCTCCTCCTCCTCCTCCCCCACTTTTTCTCGTTCCCTACTTCTTTTTTACTGATGTTTGGATTATCAAAGGAAGGAAGAGAAGTAAGGAGAAGAATAATGATTTGTGGAAGATTATAATATGAGCCCCTGCAAACGCACCTTTCAGTGCTCTGGTCTCCAGCTGCCACTACCAGCCAAGTGCAGAGACCCTACATCAAGACCTACAGGCCGATTACTGACACTGCACTGAGACTCTTCGGGCAGTGGATAGTTCACCATCACCATCCCTGGATTGAAGTACTAAATGTGGATGATGTGGACATCAAATGGATAAATTATACCAACACCACCACGGAAGCTCGCCACCACTTCTTCCCCGAGAAGTCCTTCAGATACACGCAGCTGACCTGCCCTGGATCACACCTCGGATCAAAAGACTTATCTATCGGAGAAACAACGCCTTTTACCTCAATGACCACAACCAAATCATCCGTGAAATACACACTACAAAGAATTCTCACTACCCAACCAAACTACACACTTGAAACAGAACAACATCACTAAGTGGTATGGTAAACTTAAGAAACACTGTAGACTAAACAATAAGACTCACCCCCGCCCCTTCCTTAACTACCTCACTTATGGTGACGCTGGTAAGTAATCTAACAACCATCTCTCAACTATATGCCACACTCCCCCAGCTTGACACAGCCAGTCTCCCTGCTTACCTACCAGACCCTTCCCCCACTGACTTAGTGGAAGAATTTGAAGGCGCAAGAAGTGTGAACAAACAGAAAATCAATCGCTCCACCACCCCATTTGATTTGTCAATAAAGCTCTACAAGGAGTTTTCCCCGGAACATTTTACCAAAACGTTACTCTTATAAGGCACGGGTAGTCCCCTATTCGAGGTTCACGGCGCCATAAGCCCGATGAACGGGCTTTGTGTGAAATATAGCAAAGTCTAGGACTGCTTTTAGTGTCCTAGTGGTCTAGAAGTAACGTTCCCCAGTCACACACATAAGATCGGTTGGTTCGAGTCCTGGCGGGGTGAGGTTGTTGATTATATAGTGATGGTGAACTATCCACTGCCCGAAGAGTCTCGGTGCAATGTCAGTAATCGGCCTGTAGGTCTTGATGTAGGGTCTCTGCACTTGGCTGGTAGTGGCAGCTGGAGGCCAGAGCACTGATAGGTGAGTACTACACCCGATAGGAGGCATTGGTTGAGGTGGTTGGTACTGGTCCGCTTAGTCAGTTAAAATAAGATCAAGGATGTTTTACACGTGTGTGTGTGTGTGTGTGTGTGTTCAATTTCTCTCTCTCTCTCTCTCTCTCTCTCTCTCTGTGTGTGTCAGTCAGTATCCCTCTTTGTCTCTGAGGTGATAAAGTCTCGTCACAACGCCATCTCCAGGGTGCAGGAGAGAGGAGGCTCATCACCTCAACGCTATAACATTATTAGGAGAAGGTTTTGTTATGTTATGTTATGTTATGTTATAATAAACAATGTCACTGAAATAATCACTGTACCTGATCCTGACAGATACTGATTTGTCGTTCATGAGAGAATGTTGATAAGGTTAACATTTATTGTTTGGTCTTGCAGTTTATACAGTGTGTAGATGATTTATTTGGGTAAATTTAGGTAGATTTATTATTACTTTTTATTATTATTAGTAGTAGTATTTTTATTATTACTGTCTTATGATTATATTAGTCATGTATGTATCTTATGTTTACACTCGTGGTTATCTTTCATTTTTCACATCCCAAAGTCTGTTGGTAAACATTTACTTGATTAATGTAAATATATATTGTGCATAACTTGTAGATGGCTGATGGCACTTGAGGCCATAAGTAGTATGAGAAGGTTCATTAGCTGGTTTCGTCCAGGGTTAAGGTTCCTAGTGTCGTCATACTGTGTGTGAGGAAGACTGCCATCGTCCAGGGTTAAGGTTGCTTGTGTCGTCATACTGTGTGTGAGGAAGACTGCCATCGTCCAGGGTGTCGTCATACGGTTGAGAGCTGCCTCGTCCAGTAGTGTCGTCATACTGTGTGTGAGGAAGACTGCCATCGTCCAGGTTAGGTTGCTTGTGTCGTCATACTGTGTGTGAGGAAGACTGCCATCGTCCGGTAGCCTAGTGTCGTCATACTGTGTGAGAGCTGCATCGCAGGTAGTGCTAGTGTCGTCATACTGTGTGTGAGGAAGACTGCCATCGTCCAGGGTTAAGGTTGCTAGTGTCGTCATACTGTGTGTGAGGAAGACTGCCATCGTCCAGGGTTAAGGTTGCTTGTGTCGTCATACTGTGTGTGAGGAAGACTGCCATCGTCCAGGGTTAAGGTTGCTAGTGTCGTCATACTGTGTGTGAGGAAGACTGCCCGGACATCCTCACTCCTTCCGTCCTCCTCTACCGTCACCCTGTACAACACTCTTAAACTTTAGATTGCCATAAGAAGGGCCTGTGAGGAAGGGCCAGGCGATATATATCTTCTGTACAAACTTTTATCTCATGAGCTGTTCTTCCTCAATATGCTAAACAACCCTTACGCTTGTTACACCTCGAGCTCCGCCCCCCTGCCGGTGTTTGGCCCTATATAAAGACAACAGGCTGGCTTACCCGGCAGTTTCTACCCGAATTTTGCATCGCCTAGAAACCAGATGTGTGGAACCCTTACAGTGTCGTTTGTGAACTGGTGTGTTGTGGACCTGAGCAGCCAACTGAGTATTGCCCGAGACCTCTACAGAACCTTAAGTATTGTACAGTGTTGAGAGTCATTATTTTTAGTCCTATGTGGTGCTGTGTTGAATGTTGATTTTTGGTCCGAATTCCACAAAGGGTGTTATATCCATGTCCCTGTCTCGCTTACTGTTAATTATATTTACCGAGTTAACATGTTAAGTTCCTAACTATTCTTGGGTTACGGTATGTTAATTCAAAAGTCTTTGTTTAAATTAATAATCATTACTTTTAAAATTATCTTCTTTCTTGATTTGTCCTCTTGGTGTTATATTACCTTACTCTGGTACTGCCATGATAATCTGACTTAATCTGAACCAGCAGCCAAATAATTGGTTGGTCAATCCTTTGCTTCACAAGTCAAATGCTCAACTGATAGCATTTTCGGGACAAGTCAACAGAACTGGTTTGGTTTTATACGTTATAACTTGGGTATTTGGTATTGTTTTAATGAAATCAATTCCTAGACGAACCTGCTAACTTCACAAATAACTCCAGACCGTAACGATACATGTAACACGAGAGAAATACACAAGGAAACAATAAAACAATAGTTATCAAAAGACCTTTATTTTTTCTTCATATACAAAGTTCACAGCTAAATTAGTTATTAATGAAACAACGACTATTAGTGAAGCTAGACTCTTCTGCCTCAAACTGTTTACTTTTTTTTTTTTTTTTTAAGTATTGAAACAGCTAGAATGTTAACTGACGTCACCTGTATATTATTATTACACTAGTTATAACGAACACCGTACATGTGACCTCCCGTGTATGTAGAAAATATTGTATGTATGTAGACGTGTGTTACGGTAATATTTGTGTGAACAGTTCAGACTATCAGGTCATCATCCTTGTTCACTTTTCAGCTGAACATACACACACACCGCTACTACTCCATGACAACCAAACTTATTTACTGAACAGTTAAGTTGACCCGAGAATATTAAGGGTCATTGTTAGCCCCAACTCTTCTGAACAGTTAATTTGAACATTGACCATTAACCATGACCTCATGAAGTTCATGAACAGTTCGGGATAACACATCACATTCCTGGTTGAACAGTTCAAGTTAGTGTACAGAGGCTCTGAACTCTAACATACAGTTGAACACTCTGCGACAATAAAATATCATCTTTGAACATGAACTCTCCATAAGACGTAACACGTTTGTGAATATTCCAGGATATCTATCTGTTGAACATCTCAGTAGAAAACATACCATAACAGACTACGGTGAGACGGTCAGCTAAAGATCCACCGACCTCACTCTCGGTACGGTACTCGCAATTTTACCTGGCAATACTTGGTAAAGGAAGGCTGTATGTAACGGTGAATGTGATTGGTGGATCTATTTTCGGCTGTATCTCTGTCAGGATAAATATTAAACAATTCAAAGGTAGAATTACTATAATAATAAACTATTCATTGTTATTTAAGGTCATAAAAAGTTTCCAAATGTTCTTATATTTGTTTAAATAATGAAGAAAATTTTATTAATGAATTGGCAACTCAACTACAACCACATCTGTCACGAGATTTCCATCAACTTTTCTTCATTATTTAAACAAATATAAAAACATTTGGAAACTTTTTATGACCTTAAATAACAATGAATAGTTTATTATTATAGTAATTCTACCTTTGAATTGTTTAATATTTATCCTGACAGAGATACAGCCGAAAATAGATCCACCAATCACATTCACCGTTATATACAGCCTTCCTTTACCAAGTATTGCCAGGTAAAATTGCGAGTACCGTACCGAGAGTGAGGTCGGTGGATCTTTAGCTGACTGTACCTCACATCTCTCCTTTATGAACAATGAACATTCCCCGCGACCATAGGGACCAACTCTTACCTCTTGAACCGCTCACTTGATCAATGACTTCCACTTAGCATTTTTTTTTACCAAATCATTACTTTACCTCTGACAACCTTTACCTCTGACAACCTTCACAACTGGCCACCTTTACCTCTGACAACCTTTACCTCTGACAACCTTTACCTCTGACAACCTTCACAACTGGCCACCTTTACCTCTGACAACCTTTACCTCTGACAACCTTTACCTCTGACAACCTTCACAACTGGCCACCTTTACCTCTGACAACCTTCACAACTGGCCACCTTTACCTCTGACAACCTTTACCTCTGACAACCGTTACCTCTGACAACCTTCACAACTGGCCACCTTTACCTCTGACAATCTTTACCTCTGACAACCTTCACAACTGGCCACCTTTACCTCTGACAACCTTTACCTCTGACAACCTTTACCTCTGACAACCTTCACAACTGGCCATCTTTACCTCTGACAACCTTTACCTCTGACAACCTTCACAACTGGCCACCTTTACCTCTGACAACCTTTACCTCTGACAACCTTTACCTCTGACAACCTTTACCTCTGACAACCTTCACAACTGGCCATCTTTACCTCTGACAACCTTTACCTCTGACAACCTTTACCTCTGACAACCTTTACCTCTGACAACCTTTACCTCTGACAACCTTCACAGCTGACACCCACAGTTACTAAAAATCAAAACCCAGGATAAAACTGCACCATCATGTATTTACATTTGTTTGTACAATTATCAAATCACTACAGCCGACCTCACTAGTGTGAGATGAGTCACCCGGGCGTCTCCCATAGTGACGTGTATGTCGAGGACCACCTGGGGGCGTCTCCCATAGTGACGTGTATGTCGAGGACCACCTGGGGGCGTCTCTCATAGTGACGTGTATGTCGAGGACCACCTGGGGGCGTCTCTCATAGTGACGTGTATGTCGAGGACCACCTGGGGGCGTCTCTCATAGTGACGTGTATGTCGAGGACCACCTGGGGGCGTCTCCCATAGTGACGTGTATGTCGAGGACCACCTGGGGGCGTCTCTCATAGTGACGTGTATGTCGAGGACCACCTGGGGGCGTCTCTCATTGTGACGTGTATGTCAAGGACCACCTGGGGGCGTCTCCCATAGTGACGTGTCGAGGACCACCTGGGGGCGTCTCTCATAGTGACGTGTATGTCGAGGACCACCTGGGGGCGTCTCTCATTGTGACGTGTATGTCAAGGACCACCTGGGGGCGTCTCTCATAGTGACGTGTATTTGCTCGACGTGAGGCCACCTGGGGGCATCTCTCATAGTGACGTGTATGTCGAGGACCACCTGGGGTCGTCTCCCATAGAGACGTGTATGTCGAGGACCACCTGGGGGCGTCTCCCATAGTGACGTGTATGTCGAGGACCACCTGGGGTCGTCTCCCATAGAGACGTGTATGTCGAGGACCACCTGGGGGCGTCTCCCATAATGACGTGTATGTCAAGGACCACCTGGGGGCGTCTCCCATAGTGACGTGTATGTCGAGGACCACCTGGAGGCGTCTCTCATAGTGACGTGTATGTCGAGGACCACCTGGAGGCGTCTCTCATAGTGACGTGTAACGTGAGGACCACCTGGGGGCATCTCTCATAGTGACGTGCATGTCGAGGGCCACCTGGGGGCGCCTCTCATGGTGACGTGTATGTCAAGGACCACCTAGGGGCGTCTCTCATAGTGACGTGTCGAGGACCACCTGGGGGCGCCTCTCATGGTGACGTGTATGTCGAGGACCACCTGGAGGCGTCTCTCATAGTGACGTGTATGTCGAGGACCACCTGGGGGCGTCTCTCATAGTGACGTGTATGTCGAGGACCACCTGGGGGCGTCTCTCATAGTGACGTGTCGAGGACCACCTGGGGGCGTCTCTCATAGTGACGTGTATGTCGAGGACCACCTGGGGGCGTCTCTCATAGTGACGTGTATGTCGAGGACCACCTGGGGTCGTCTCCCATAGAGACGTGTATGTCGAGGACCACCTGGGGGCGTCTCCCATAATGACGTGTATGTCGAGGACCACCTGGGGGCGTCTCCCATAATGACGTGTATGTCAAGGACCACCTGGGGGCGTCTCCCATAGTGACGTGTATGTCGAGGACCACCTGGGGGCGTCTCCCATAGTGACGTGTATGTCGAGGACCACCTGGGGCCGTCTCCCATAATGACGTGTATGTCGAGGACCACCTGGGGGCGTCTCTCATAGTGACGTGTATGTCGAGGACCACCTGGGGGCGTCTCCCATAGTGACGTGTATGTCGAGGACCACCTGGGGGCGTCTCCCATAATGACGTGTATGTCGAGGACCACCTGGGGGCGTCTCTCGTAGTGACGTGTATGTCGAGGACCACCTAGGGGCGTCTCTCATAGTGACGTGTATGTCGAGGACCACCTGGGGGCGTCTCTCATGGTGACGTGTATGTCAAGGACCACCTGGGGGCGTCTTTTCACAAACAATTATAATGGTAATAATAATATCAGGAATTAACACTACAAATGAACAGACGATGAACGTTTACTTATTTCTAGACGTTTGTTCAGGGGAAGGATGTCTCTCTGAACCCTCTGCAAACTATTAGGTCCAGTGGGGAGTTTTCTGTGCTCTCTCTCTCTCTCTCTCTCTCTCTCTCTCTCTCTCTCTCTCTCTCTCTCCTTAACTAACATTATATATACACAAGTTATTCTTCTAAACATATGATCATACAATTATATTAATGGACAAAAGAAACTATGGACATTTGAGTAAACAATTACGAAAAAAATCTGTTTTTTTTTTCTTTTCATGTTTCTTTGTAAAAATTTAATATTACCTCTAGTCAGGTTATTTTATATACAGTTTATTTCATTTTACCCCAAAGTACAACTTACTCCTGTTATTAAAAGTGCAATTATTGAGTGATATTTTTTTCTCTGTAAACTTTTCAAAAAATTAAAGATGTTTGCTTTAGAAAACATTAATAAAGTATAGGAGTTTATTATTAATTAAATAATTATTTAGATTTAGAAGCTGAAAATATCCTATTATTTGACGTTTCATTAAAACTAAGGCAAAGATTATTTTAGATGATGCCAATAATTGCCTCTTAGTTTTATTACAGTTAAAAAGAGGAAATGCCTGTTTTAAACAGTACCAGTTACTACAAACATCTCCAGTAGATGTAATAAACTGGTATATTCAAACTCAATAAAAACAAATGTTTTAGAAATATCAATAAACTTCTTGTCACTACATGTACAAAGGGACATTATTTCTTTCTTCTATATGAGACTGGTGAAGGTGTGTGTGAGGGTGTAGGTGATGACAACAGCAGCAGCAGGGAGAGGCAGCAGTAGGTTGGTGGGTAGAAGGTGTGGCCAGCAGTAGTGACCGCCTCCCATAGTAACACTGGAGGCCGTGTTGGTCTGCATAGCTGCCGGGGTCTCTCCTGAAACAAACGGGACCACTCAAGTCCTCCGTTGTCACCATATACATACATACATATATACATGGAGCAAACTCATAGTACCTGGAGTGATCTAACATCACCTGGAGTGACCTGACATCACCTGGAGTGATCTAACATCGCCTGTAGTGACCTAGCTCCACCTGGGGTGACCTAACACCACCTGCAGTGACCTCACACCGCCTGCAGTGACCTAACACCAACTGGAGTGACCCGGCACGACACTCTACAGTAGTTAGATGTATCTAAACAACACTATGGACGAGGTCAAAGGTCAAGATCAACACTGAAATTATACACCAAACCTGACCTACCACACTTGAACTACTACACTTGACCTACCACACACCTGACCGACCACACCTGACCTACCACACCCGACTCGCAACAACTACCTTCACAACACCTATAACACCGGAACCTCACAAAACCTTCAATATCTGACACCACATGACAACCCCCCCCCCCCAAGATCCCGCAGCACCAACAGAGCCCCCATGACCCTTCAGGACGCCACACGACCCTTCAGGACGCCACAGGATCCTTCAGGACGCCACAGGACCTCCCCCTAAGTTCCCCCAGGACCCACAGAGCCCACCAGAACCCTTCAGGACGCCACAGGACCCCCAAAATCTCTTAGGACCCCTCATGATCTTCCAGGCCACCCCAAGACCCCCTTTAGAATCCCCAGGATCTCCTTAGGACTCTCTAGGACCCCCATAGACTTCATTGCATGAGAATTTTTGCGTTCTTTTGTCCACTACGGTCTTACCTGTTTTATTCTCAAATTGGAAACACAAAAACAGCGATTGAGAAGAAATAATGAGATACTTTTTATTATTATTCCCCTTTGTGCTTTTTTTTGTCATTAGAAAAATCTGAACAATGGAAAAGAAAAAAAAGGTGTTTATCAAGATTAATTAAATGCACGAGAGATAAGAAATTATACTCCCCAACGGAATTATTAAGAAGACGTAATTAGATGAATCTCTTGTAATGTTCACTATCCATAAACAAGGATGAACCGTCTTGATAGTGCCGGCTTGAGTCACTCTACGTTACCGAGACCAACGAATAGCCAGAAATAGACCATTAACTACCAAACCACACTTACCACGTGCGTAGTGACGACCTAAATGGTATCATAAATCATTTACCACTAACTAACCACTAACAAGGGCTTATACAAACAGGTTATTTACCACTAACTAATCACTAACAAGAACGTATACTAACTAAGAGGTCATTTACCACTAACTGACCACTAACAAGAACGTGTACTAACTAACAGGTCATTTACCACTAACTGACCACTAACAAGAACGTGTACTAACTAACAGGTCATTTACCGCTAACTAACCACTAACAAGAACGTGTACTAACTAACAGGTCATTTACCACTAACAAGGGCGTGTACTAACTAACAGGTCATTTACCACTAGCCACTAGCAAGGGCGTGTACTAACTAACAGGTCATTTAACACTAACTAACCACTAACAAGAACGTGTACTAACTAACAGGTAATTTATCACTAACTGACCACAAACAAGAACGTGTACTAACTAACAGGTCATTTACCACTAACTAACCACTAACAAGAACGTGTACTAACTAACAGGTCATTTACCACTAACAAGAACGTGTACTAACTAACAGGTCATTTACCACTAACAAGAACGTGTACTAACTAACAGGTCATTTACCACTAACTAACCACTAACAAGAACGTGTACTAACTAACAGGTCATTTACCACTAGCCACTAACAAGGACGTGTACTAACTAACAGGTCATTTACCACTAACTAACCACTAACAAGAACGTGTACTAACCATTAAGGATGTGTATTCTGACGGAGGCGGTGGCGGAGAGGGAGGGCACACAGGAGTAGGTGCCAGTAGCAGCGTCGTGGGCGTCATGGATCAAGAGGATGGTCTTGGTGACTGAACCTCTGTCAGTAATCACACTCACTCGGCTGTCGCGGTTGTCGTAGTTGATCACCTGTGTGTGTAGTTAAGGCTCGTTAGGGTTAGGGTATTTAAGGCTAGTTGGGTAGGCTAGTTAAGGTGTGTTAGGTAGTGTAGTTAGGTAGTGTGTTATAGGTAGTTGAGGCTCGTTAGAGAGAGATATGGGATTGTTAGGTAGTTAGCGCTCGTTTCTTCGCCGAGTCAGAGAAGAATTAAATACTCGTATGTTTATTTTGGTTCTGTAAAATATTATCATGATATTAATGTTAAATTTCTTCTTATATTTACTCTTGAAAATAATTTATATGAAATATTCAAAATTACTCATAAATTATTCAAAATCATTTATGTAAATTACTCATAATTAATCTTATAAATTATTCAAAATTAATCATAAATTATTCAAAATCGTCTTCATAAATTATTTAAAATCATTTACATAAATTATTCAAAATCATTCATATAAATTATTTAAAAATTAATCATAAAAATTCTCCTTTTTGTTTTTTTACATTTGTTCGTCAAGATCAGTGCCACATACAGACCTCACACACTACACCTGCAGCTCGTTAACACCTCACCTGTCCACCTGAGTCTACAGGTGTATTCCCTCTCAACTTACCTCAAAACTGAACAAAATTAACACTTGGTTTACATTATCTAAATCCTCATTAAATTAAACTAAATATTAATCAGACTTAATAAAACCTAATTGATTTTTTCTAAGTAACTAATAAATTTTTAAAGATATGATAATTACTGTCTAAATACTCCCTGATAAATTCTAAGTAAATCTTGATAATTTTCAAGTAAATTTTCGTTACATTTTAAGTAAACTCTCTCTCTCTCTCTCTCTCTCTCTCTCTCTCTCTCTCTCTCTCTCTCTCTCTCTCTCTCTCACCTTGTTGTTGTGGTACCAGAAGATCTCAGTAGGTGACTCTGGGTTGAAGTTGATGATGCAAGTAAGGTTGATGGTCGAGCCTCTGTCTACATAACGTTCAGCTGACCCCAAGATCCTGGCCGTGGGCACTGTAGGTAGCGAGCAGTGGTTAGTGGTTAGTAAAGTAGTGGTTAGTGGTCTGTGGTTAGTGGTCTGTGGTTAGTAGTCTGATGTTAATGGTTAGTGGTCTGTGGTTAGTGGTTAGT
Source organism: Homarus gammarus (assembly GCA_958450375.1). Lineage (NCBI taxonomy): Eukaryota > Metazoa > Arthropoda > Malacostraca > Decapoda > Nephropidae > Homarus > Homarus gammarus. Next base: position 13,314 of record CAUDMG010002686.1, read on the forward strand.
TGTTAATAAGTAGTAGTTAGTGGTCTGTGGTTAGTGGTTATTGGCCTGTGGTTAGTGGTTAGTGGTTATTGGTCTGTGGTTAGTGGTTAGTGGTTATTGGTCTGTGGTTAGTGGTGAATCGTTAATAAGTAGTAGTTAGTGGTCTGTGGTGTAAAGAATCAATCAGGTGAACCATTGATGTTGCCTTTCTAAACCTCCGAGGACGAATGCCAAGGTTCTATTCTAGTGCCAAGGTTCTATTCTAGTGCCAAGGTTCTATTCTAGTGCCAAGGTTCTATTCTAGTGCCAAGGTTCCATTCTAGTGCCAAGGTTCTATACTAGTGCCAATAATGATGATGATTATGATGCCAACGGCGGGTGGCACTGGTGAAGACTTTGATGTGTCAGGTAGAGGTCAGCTGGTCAATACACGCCAGGCGTCACGCTCCCTGACCCCACAATATTGACCTGACATCAAAGACACACTGACGTCATGATGAAGTCAGATGACCGCCCTCACAATCACTAACACGCTTCATCCATTTTCACTTGTTAGTAATTGTCTATGTAAACATCATCACCTTTTCCCCTTTTTTCCTAAACATCATCACTTTCTTTCTTGTTCCTCTTCAACATCATCACTTTTTTCCTTATTTCACCTTAAACATCATCACTTTTCTCCCTTTTTCCTAAACCTCATCACTTTTTTCCTTGTTTCCCCTTAAACATCATCACTTTTTTTCCTTAATTCCCCTTAAACATCATCACTTTTTCCCTTATTCCCCTAAACATCCTTTTTTTTCCACTCATTAATCGAAGAAGCAGATATATGTGTACAGTTGTGTCCAATATTCCCTGTACACTTAGCAAAATCTAGCATCTGTTTGACTCATGTACGTAATTGGTTAGGTTAGGTTAATTTAGGTTAATTTAGTTTAGTTTAGGTTAGGTGAATGTTTCTTGGTTTATATGTAAAGGTTTAAACCACTTAAAACATACTTAAATATACTTAAATCTTAAGATATATTCAACATACAGGTAAATGCACCTTACCTAAAATATACCTTAAATTACGAACTAATTACGATGACTAGGAAGTTTAAAATTGACTCTCACTACCACTGCCTAAACTGCTTTCAAGTTCCCCTCTGAGGACGCTGAACAGAAGGCAGGCAAGCGGTTGATTGTACCTGATGTGATTATTTCCCGGGCGACCAGGTTGTCCAGTGACTGCTGTATTAGCCAAACACCGCCGGAGAATTGATTGAGGGGGGGGAGGGGGAGGAGAAGGATTGTATTTTAAAGAATTACCTAAATCATTTAGCTTGGGTTAAATTTTGGATTTTTTTTATTTTTATTTATTTTTTTTTATCCATGGGTGATTTAGATTAGAAGTGATGTCTTGTGGTGTATGTTGATTTGCTGTATCTGTCTCTGTGTTTGTCTGTGTTTGTCTCTGCTTTTATATCTGTGTGTATGTGTGTGTATGTGTTTAGAATATTTTAAAACATTGTAAAATTATCAACACAATAAAACTATTGTGTCAAAACTCATTTCATTAAAACACGCTTAAATAACATCAACAATAACACCATCTACATCACCACCCACAACCAACCACAACACCATCCACAACCATCCACATCACCACCACCAAACCACAACACCATCCACACCCACCCACAACCACCCACAACCAACCACAACATCATCTATAACCATCCACATCACCACCACCAAACCACAACACCATCCACACCCACCCACAACCACCCACAACCAACCACAACACCATCCACAACCATCCACATCACCACCACCAAACCACAACACTATCCACACCCACCCACAACCACCCACAACACAACCTACAACAAAATTCCCCAGCGATTCTCACAATTCATGTCTTTTTTACACATCTTTTCATCACGACTTTCACAGTTTACACACACACACACACACAACTGACCCCCCCCCCCCCTCCCAAGGTAACAACATGACCTTTCATCAAGTTCTAGGTCAACACTGAGGTCATACTATCCTACAGGAGGCGGTGTAGGAGCCTTGAGGCACACACACACACACACACACACACTTCAATATTCCTACTGAAGCTCACCACCAAATTCTCTCTGGCTAGTTTCTCTGAGATTATTTATTCTATTAAATTTCATCAGCTTACATATATACATTTTCTTTACAATAATGATATACATTTTTTCATTAATATATACTCTATGAATATATTATGTATTTAGGTATGTATGGATAGGCGGTGTATACATATTTGTCTATATCAATGTCCAAAGCGACTCTAGAGAATTTAATCAATGGAAGTTAATAAGACAAATTACCTGGAGACGTTTAATTACTGTACCTGGATCATAGTACAGTAGATCTTCACTAGTAGTTTCTATTGACTCATTCATCAGTGTAATGCCCCCCCCCCCCCCAGGTGTGATGTGCTTACTCTCATAATACGTCCCCATAACACACCCTATAACACACCCTATAACACACCCTATAACACACCCTATACCACACCCTATAACACACCCTTATAGCACACACTGTCACAGAAATATCACCGCTCTGCTTAAATTTTCAATACTTATTTACTTTAACTAATTATACTTGTTAAAAAGAAATTAAAATTTTAAAAAAATATAGTTAAAAATAATAATAACTTCCCCAGCCTTTTAGTATAGTGACGTGGTCTTAACAGCACAATCAAAACGTTTTAACTTAGTTACGCCAGACATCGTCCAGTAGTAACAAGATTAAGGTAACCCACCATTTCTAGTCCTTATCTCTGCTCTCTTGCAACTATAACAACAACCATCACAACCAATACTACCATCATAACTACCACTACTACCACAAACACTACTTACCTTCACAATCGTAAGCCATCACTACCATCACAGCAGCTACTATCACTACCATCACTACTACTACCATCACTACCACCATCACCAATATCACAACCATTACCACCACTACCACCACAACCATAACCACAGTTACCATCACAACCACCACTACCATCATAATCACCACTACTAACACAAACACCACTTCACAATCATAACCACCATTAACATCACAACCACTCCAACCACCACTACCACAACCATTACCACCACTACAACCACAACCACCATCAATTAATAACAATCCCATTAACATTTTTGGTCTCGTTGATCCTATGATAAATAAGATGAGGTGGCTGAGTGGATACTAAGCTCACATCCTGTCCTAAGGGTCGTTGGTTCGATCCCAGGGCCCTCCCAGTCCACCCAGCTGTATATGGGTACCTGACTTTACAATTGGTGAAGTAAAGGTAGTCGAGTACAGTGTCTACTCTGCCTCCTTGTATATAAATGGAAAGTGAGCAACCCACTTCAATTTTCTGTCCACTTACATAATTCCCTTTCATATATTTTCATCATCCGTCAACCCTAGAGTAATAGATGGATGGATGGATAGATAGATAGATAGATAGGTAGATAGATAGATAGATAGATAGATAGACTCTAAGTTCAGTCAGGTTAGGTTAGGTTAGGTTAGGTTAGGTTCTTTGTAAGTAAAATCTTTTGTCATCAGGAGCGGGAGAGTGAGAGAACCAGGTGAGAGAGAGGCCCAGGTGAGGTGTAGGTCAGGTCACGGGAGGGTCATAAGTTCACGGGGACGAATGGAGAGGGTGAGAGGTGAGTGTCTGTCTGTCTGTCTGTCTGTCTGTCTGTCTGTCTGTCTGATTTTAAAGGAAGAATAGAGAAAAAGAGACAGACAGACAGACAGACAAGCAGACAGAAGAGGAAGTATTAAAAGGAAGACAGTCAAACAAACAGACACACAGACATAGGTAAAATATTCACCTGTTGAATATTACTGATTATTTAATTCATTGTCACTCTGTACACTTTTATTATATTTTATTCAGCCTCTGTGACGTGTCCATAACTCTGCTGGGATATATTGTATATTTTATCATTGTCTCTTTCTGTCTTTCTCTCTTTTTACCCCTTCTCTCTCTCTCTCTCTCTCTCTCTCTCTCTCTCTCTCTCTCTCTCTCTCTCTCTCTCTCTCTCTCTCTCGCTGTCAAACATTTTCTCCCCTTTTTATACTTTTCCTTTGTTCTCTCTCTCTCTCTTTCTCTCCACATCAACTAACCAACATAAGGTGGATCAGTCGGAGTGAAAATATAC
>CAUDMG010002686.1:20000-37500 GCA_958450375.1 Homarus gammarus
GTACTTCAGAGTTAAGAATTAAAAAGCTTTCAGTGTTGTTTTGACTGATTGGAGAGGTATTTACTTTGAACTTACTCAGTGTTCGATGGTAATAAAATATGGCAGTTTTTGACAACTCTCTTCAGCAATATCTAGCAGTAATATCTTGTAGTATCTGGCAATAATATATAGTGGTATCTGGCAGCTTTCCCTAACACTATCTGGCAACTTTCCCTAACACTATCTGGCAATAATGTATCGTGGTATCTGGCAACTTTCCCTAACACTATCTGGCAAAAATATATCGTGGTATCTAGCAACTTTCTCAAACACTATCTGGCAATAATGTATCGTGGAATCTGGCAACTTTCCCTAACACTATCTGGCAATAATGTATCATGGAATCTGGCAACTTTCTCTAACACTATCTGGCAATAATATATCGTGGTATCTGGCAACTTTCTCTCACACTATCTGTCAATTATGTCTTGTAGTATCTGGCAACATCGTCATGTCTGGCAACTTTCTCAAACACTATATGGCAATAATATATCGTGGTGTCTGGCAACTTTCTCAAACACTATCTGGCAAAAATGTATCGTGGAATCTGGCAACTTTCTCAAACACTATCTGGCAATAATGTATCGTGGAATCTGGCAACTTTCCCTAACACTATCTGGCAATAATGTATCATGGAATCCGGCAACTTTCTCAAACACTATCTGGCAATAATTTATCGTGGAATGTGGCAACTTTCCCTAACACTATCTGGCAATAATGTATCATGGAATCCGGCAACTTTCTCAAACACTATCTGGCAAAAATGTATCGTGGAATCTGGCAACTTTCTCAAACACTATCTGCCAATAATGTATCGTGGTATCTGGCAACTTTCTCTAACACTATCTGGCAATAATGTATCGTGGAATCTGGCAACTTTCCCTAACACTATCTGGCAATAATGTGTCATGGAATCCGGCAACTTTCTCAAACACTATCTGGCAAAAATGTATCTTGGAATCTGGCAACTTTCTCAAACACTATCTGCCAATAATGTATCGTGGTATCTGGCAACTTTCTCTAACACTATCTGGCAATAATATATCGTCGTATCTGGCAACTTTCTCTAAAACCATCTGGCAACTCCTACTACCATTAGCTGACAACTCCAGAAAAGAAATTATAAACAAACTTTCGACGATGAATTTTTAATGAAATGTATATATAATGTAAAGCTTAACCCGTTCCAGTACAATAGTTTAAGCCCTGTTTGCCTACCAGACGTGTATGGTGTATTCTGGGACTAACTAGGGACTGATACTAAAGTTCACGCCAGGGCAAGAATTATCGTAAACACAGCTCAGATTATTACGTTACCTTGCGTTATCACAATTTGTTATAAGTTATCGTATGTTGGGGGCTAACTAATCATGTTTTATTTTTGTCTTGTAGTCTGGTGTTGTATCGTATGTTTCAGTTTGTTTTTATTTTTTTACGATATAACTTGAAGAAGAAGAAAAAAGTAATACAACAACAACAATAATACAATAAATGCTGTATTTCAACAACTTTAAGTGATACAACAACAACAAGAATGAGTACTACATAAACAATAGCATTAGTAATACAATGTCAACAACAACAATAATACAACAACAACAAGAATGAGTACTACATAAACAATAGCATTAGTAATACAATGTCAACAACAACAATAATACAACAACAACAACAGTAAGTAATACGCAACAGATATCGGTGGTACACAATATACGTTTGAGTCATACAGATAAATGTGAAGGAATGCACCAGTGAATATCGGGATACGCAAACAAATATCACAAATACATTAATAAATATCGGATATACGTAAATATAAGTCCGATATCACCAACAAGTAGGAAATACACCAACGTATGCCGGAAATACTGCAAGAAATTTTTTTGGAAATTCACCATAAATGTTGGAAATATACTAATAAATGTTGGAAAGGCATCAATAAATTTTAAACATTTTGAGTTAGCGTAGGAAACCTTAAAACACCGTGGGAATTAATAGGGTTAGCATGGTAAAAACAATATGACCGAGGGAAATATTGATTTAACGTGGGAAAAACATAATCGCCGTGGGAAATATTGACTTAACGTGGGAAAAATAGAATGATCGTGGGAAATATTGACTTAACGTAGGAAAAACATAATCGCCGTGGGAAATATTGACTTAACGTGGGAAAAATAGAATGATCGTGGGAAATATTGACTTAACGTAGGAAAAACATAATCGCCGTGGGAAATATTGACTTAACGTGGGAAAAAATTGAATGGCCGTGGGAAATTTTGAGTTAGCGTGGGAAATTAGGAATCACCGTGGGAAATCAAGAGACTCTGAACTTGCTCACACATATCAACTAAAAGTTAGAGAAGTAGAGAGAACCAGGACGTCAGGTCAGGCAGAAGTAAGAGAGAGAGAGAGAGAGAGAGAGAGAGAGAGAGAGAGAGAGAGAGAGAGAAGATAAAGAGAGAGAATTAAAAAAAAGTACTGAGAGAAAGAGAAATTGAAAGAAAATAAAAGAAATAATGAGAGAGAGAGAGCACCCACACACACACACACACACACACGCTGGACAGAATACCCATAAACACATCTGCCAAGGCTTGATAGCTAAGAAAAATGGTCGCTGAGAACCGTTCAAGTCTGGCCAGGTTTATTTAAACACTCTTGGGGTTTACTATGGTGCGATAGACCTGTGATATTTTACTCGTAAACTTAGCTCTCTCTCTCTCTCTCTCTCTCTCTCTCTCTCTCTCTCTCTCTCTCTCTCTCTCTCTCTCTCTCAAAACTCGTCTCCGTTCCTCATCGTTATCCTCTCATTCCTTCCTCTCCCATTGCCCCCTCCCCCCCCCTCTCCTTCTCCTCCTCTCCTTTCCTCCATTCCCTCTTCCCTCCTCCTCTCCCTTCTCCTCCTCCTCTCCATTTGCCTCCCCCCTTTCCTCCCCTCTATTTCCTTCTCCTCTCCCCTTCTCCCTTCCTCGTCTCATCCCCTTCCTCCTCTCCTCCTTGGTCCCCTCTCCTTCCCTCTCTCTTCCTCTCCTCATCTCCCCTCTCATCCCTCCCTCTCCTCTCCCCTTTCCTCCCTCCCACTTCCCTCTCATAACACACGTAAACATCAGGATTCACTTCACGCTGTGTTTCACCCTTTGACTACATTGCTGCCGTTCTCTGTTGTAGTTGTGTGCTGTGTTGTAGCTGTGTGCTGTGTTGTAGCTGTGTGCTGTGTTGTAGCTGTGTGCTGTGTTGTAGCTGTGTGCTGTGTTGTGCTGTGTGCTGTGTTGTAGCGGTGTGCTGTGTTGTAGCTGTGTACCGTATTATTGATGTGTGCTGTGTTTTAGCTGTGTGCTGTGTTGTGCTGTGTGCTGTGTTGTAGCTGTGTGCTGTGTTGTAGCTGTGTGCTGTGTTGTAGCTGTGTGCTGTGTTGTGTTGTGTGCTGTGTTGTAGCTGTGTGCTGTGTTGTAGCTGTGTACCGTATTATTGATGTGTGCTGTGTTGTAGCTGTGTGCTGTGTTGTGCTGTGTGCTGTGCTATATCTATCTTCTGTGTTACTAATATTTATAGCAGTGACACCAAATTTATTCTGAAAAATCTAAATTCGCGATGCAGATAAAATTTTGCGGACGACTCGTGTGTGTGTGTGTGTGTGCGTGTGTGTGTGTGTGTGTGTGTGCTGGATCACAGACACAATAATCTTCTTTGTGTGTCGTCATGTCAGTCAGGCAGGATAAGTTGGGCCAATGAGACACGTCTATCACACCCGCCACACGACACAGATCCAAGTCTTGAAGTGAAAGGTTCCCTAACACGCCTTTGTGTGTGTGTGTGTGTGTGTGGTCGTGAACATTGCTTTGATCTGTTGGGGGGGGGGGGGGAGATGGTGATGGTGAAGGAGGAGAGATGGTGTGGTAGTGAGTGGTACACACACACACACACACACACACACACACAGTTCAACACACACCATCCACTTACCAAAATTCCAGTCCTTTGGGAAATTTTTTTACGAGTAAAACAAAAGGTAAAAGCACAACCAAACACTATCTGTGCTTCAGCCGACCAATCAGCGGGCGTTGGTGGAGAACAAGCAGCCAATGGGAGAGCAGCAAAGGGAAAGCATTGGTGCCTTTAGGAAATGGAATCTATATAGTAGTATTCCATTAATGTGATTATGGATCTTTTGTCCTTTGTAACTTCCAGGATTTTTTTTAATGTTTTTATTGTTTTTACTTTGTTTTAGGGTTTTATTCGGGTTTTTATTAAGTCAGGTGAAGTTCATTTGACAGAAAAAAAAAGATTTATATTTTTTTTTGTAACTCTTTTATATTCGTAGGACCTCCGTGTAGGATGTTTGGCAGGACTCCATCAATACCGTACAACTGACGACAACACCCCGGGCCAGGAATTCAGGCGGGGATCGAACTAAGGTCCTCATTAATCTAAGATGAACGTCAAGGCCACAATGCCACGGTTCTCCCTCCTGCTGGTCGATGTTGCGATACATATTTTACTGCTGTAAATGATCCTTCTCCCTCCCTCTCTCCCTTTCTCCTTACCTTCCCTTCTTCCTCCCTCTCTCATAACCCCCCTTCTTCCATTATACCTTCCCTTCTTCCCTTACACTCTCCCTCCCTCCATCACATTCTCCCTCACATTCTTCCTCTCTCCCTTGCCTCTCTCTCCTTCCATCACACCCTGGTTCCCTCACACCCTCCACTCCCTCCCTTATACCCTCTCTCCTTCCCTCCCTCCCTCCCTTCCATCCCTTCCCTACCCTCCCTCCCTCCCTCCCTCTCCTAACCTCCTTCCATCCTTCCATCCTTCCCTCCCTCCGTCCCTCCCACACCGGCGGAGTGATACACGGTTGCCATCAACAAGAAGGACGATGACGGAGTTAGTGGTCCGCAACACCAAGTAGTTCCTCGTCTCTGCCACAGCAACACCAAAGTGCGGCATCAATCACCAACGCCAGAGTAGAGATTGATGGTGTGGTTGACGCCAGGGATACACACGTTGACGCCCGATTGATGGCTCCAGGGAACTCCATTACTTATCATTGATAGATACGAGTTTCACACACACACACACAATCTTAATCTAGCTATTTAGCAATTTTTTTCTAGCCGTAGGATATATGATGGTGAAGGAAGGAAGGAAGGAAGGAATGAATGCAGGAAGGAAGGAGAGGGTTAAAGAGGTATGGAAGAAAAAGGGGAAAGGAAAGGAGGAAGGAGAGAGGTAAGGGTGTCGGGAAGAAAAGGAAGGAAAAAAGTAGAAATGAAAGGGAAAGGGGGAAGGAGGGAGGGAAATTTTAAGGGTTCAGTTTAAAGGTTCAAAGTAAGTGTTAAATTGATGTTTCAGCTTGAGAGTATGCAAGAAATGTTAATAATGTGTCAGTGGCGAGGTAAATGATAAGGTAGAAAGGTAGAAAGAGGTAGAAAATAGTGGTTATCTACTTACCAAACACAGACAGGTAGAATGGATAGGTAGATGATAAGGTAGAAGAAGGTAGATATCCGCCAAAAACAGACAGGTAGAATTAGGTCGATACTCACCAAACACGGACAGGTAGACGGGGAAGGTGATGGGGTCAGTGGGGTGTGTGTTGACCTGACACTCGTAGCGGCCCGAGTCTCGAGGTTGGACTGAGTTAATCTTCAATATCCAGGATTGAGAGTTGGAGTCTGGCGAGTGTATTACCTCAAACCTGTCGTCAGCTGTGTAGGTGTACTGGGCCACTGTCAGGATGTGTAGGTCGGACACCCTGATCCACGACACCTGTAGGAGAAAGAGAGTGAGTGAGTGAGGGGATGGGAGAGTGAAAAGAGAAGAGGAAGGAGAGAGGGAGAGAGTACAAAATGCTGGTTGGATGAGATATCTCTGACACACACACACACACACACACACACACACACACACACACACACACATGTTACGGTAAGATTATGAAACTAGAATTTTCGTGAAATCCCTTGAAATTCAGTCATTTTATGTATAGTTATAACTTTTTCAATCAAGATCTTCATCAATTGACTAAAATATTTAGGAATTTCACCAAGTTACTTAATATATTGTCATCATTTTTACATGTTCTTACCGAAAAGCTTTAAAAAAATTGTTGAGTCTACCATATCATTTATTCCGTTCTTCCCTATACAAGTATACACGTACAGTCAGCCAAAGATGCACCACCCCCCACCATGGATCTCGTTCTCGCAATTTTATCTGGCAATACTTGGTAAAGGAAGGCTGTATGTAAAGGTGATTGTGATTGGTGGATCTGTTTTCGACTGTATCACTGTTAGGATAAATATTAAACAATTCAAAGTAGAATTATTATAATGATAAACTATTCATTGTTATTTAATGTCATGAGAAGTTTCCAAATGTTTTTATATTTGGTTAAATAATGAAGAAATTATATTAATAAATTGGCAACTCAACAACAACGAGAAACGAGGACTGCCACAAGATTCTCAGATCAAATTTCCTTCATTATTTAAGCAAATATAAGAACATTTGGAAATTTCTTATGACCTTAAATAACAATGAATAGTTTATTATTATAATAATTCTACCTTTGAATTGTTTAATATTTATCCTGACAGAGATACAGCCAAAAATAGATCCACCAATCACCTTCACCGTTACATACAGCCTTCCTTTACCAAGTATTGCCAGGTAAAATTGCGAGCACGAGATTCAGGGTGGGGGTCGATGCATCTTTGGCTGATTGTACATGAAACACAAAGTTGTTGACATAAATGTGACTTGTCTCCCTCTAGTGAGTTTACCTACAGTCTGTATAACACATTTATACAATATTGAAGAGTATAAGGAGAATGTTATATAATATGTTTAGTACGTTGTTCTGGTGTTGGTAGCCCTGCCTGGTGGACGTCTTCGAAAGTATTTATTTGAAAAATAAAACTAATCCTTTGTCACTTGTCAACGATATATGACGAGTTAATATAATTGTGTTTTTTTTCATTATGTGTTTTGTTTTTGTTTTATCTTAGTTAATAAACTGAGATAAACAAAATAAGAACAATATTATAATTTCTTAACAGTTGACGGACCCTTTGAGACACTGATGAGGAAAGAGTTGGAAGTTTGTTTCAGAGGTTCATGACGAGCGGTGATGTGTGTTCCCTACAGTGATCTCATTCACACGGGATAATAGTCTTTATAATTGGCAGAGTAAAAGTCTCATATATGTATAGAATAATTTGTTGAAAAATAAAAGTAATTACACGGGGTTTTAGATCAACGAATCAGATATTTCGTAAATTCTAAGAGAGAGATACAGTTGAAGTCTTCCCATGAAGCTCCGACACTTGCTAGTAATCATTTTCTGTCACTTTGTTTGCCGCTGTTGTCGAGTTAACAAGTGCCACAGTGAAGGAATATAAGATCAGGAGGTAAGTGGTGGTCAACACGGGTTGTATTTGTTGAGATTAATGTGTTAAATATGAGGATGTACAGTGAGGATCTAGCTGTTGTGGGCCGGAGCTGACTCGACCCATAATACAACATTTGTGAAACTAATCCCTCATTCCCGTCTTGTCAGCCGGCGGAGTGAGAGAAGTAATATTGTAAACTGGAATTTAAAAACAATTGCGCATCAAATATAAGTTATTTAGCTATTTGACACACGTGGATAGTTTGGAAGGGCACCTTGTATATTGTTAGCATTGAACCAAATAAACCCAACCTTACCTAACCAAATGGCTTTACCATAAATTTCCGCTAGGTGGGCCAGGTCAGGTTTGGTTGGGTCGTTTGTCGCCATTAATGGTTCATGGTTAAGACAACAAACATGACTAACTTCTCATAAAAATAATTTATTACGACCTGATGAAAAGGTCCAAGTCTCTTTAAAATCGGGTCGAACACTACGAGACTAAATAACATCTAACAACAGAAAATGAACTGCTTAAACTTAATATAATCAAACCTAACTTATCCAAATCTAACTTCTAACTTATCTTAACCTAACTTTACAACAAACAAGTGACTATTTAAACCTAACCTAACATAACCCATATTATTATAGCATACATATATTGTTTTTTTGTGGGGGTGTGTGGGTGGGGGGTGATCTTTTTGAACACATTTGCTGTTATATATAGATGCCCATGTAGTAGGAGAGAAATAGAAAATGTAGGACAATTAAATATATACTGTACAGTTTCCCTTCAGAACTTTATGATCTTGCCATGAAAACTCCGTCAGGAAGGTTGAAGGTCTTAAGCAGTAATGATGACAGACAACACAAGGCAACAAAATCATACTTAATGAGCTAACATATCTCATGAGTTGGTTAGGTTTGGGTGGCTTCTGTAGGTTCATGGTTATTATTCATTGCTCTCCCATATAATAAACATTTTTACTTTGAAAGAAACACATCCTTTATGAACGTGATTATAAGAGTATAGTGGGATTGTAGGTTAATATTATTTTTTTTCCAGATTAGCTGAATGTTCACAGCTTCTCGAGGGACCGTAACACACCACAACACATCACACTTCAGGTATGTCTAAGTCAGTTTTATATATCAATTGTCATTGTTTTTGTACTTGTTCGTGAGTATTGCGTCTCCAGTAACTGAGTACATCACCGTTACCTCCAGTGTTGAAGAGCAGGATCACATTTGCTGTATAAAGTCTCTCTGAATATTTCCTTGGTCCAGTAATTTTCTAGATTGTGACGTGCATATATTATTAACTCTATCAACTTTCGGAACTTTAAATTCCTTTATGCCATTATTACATAATCTGTTAAGTTACATACTGTACCATAGCAGCACCATGCATCCTCTTGGAACTGCCATGATGCCCAGTGTTTCTTGTGATTACCAAAGATCAGGTCGAGAGTGCATCACAATATGCAAAAGTCATTTTTCTTTGCCTTTTCACAATTTGGGATTGAATCTGGATCCAATCAAATCTTGGTGAGCCTTCCCGGAACAAGGAGGGCGTCTCTTAGGGCCGATTTCACAGTCGCCTTTCATGACGCTGTTGGTAAGCATCGCAACCATACAAATCCATATTACTGGAACGGTTGGTAAGGAAACTTTGATGAGGCCCGTGGTTCCCCAGTGGAGCCTACGAAGGATATCTTTTCTCGAATAATGCCACAAAGTGTACACCAACTGGTTTTGTACAGTATATCCTGTAGCATAAGAGAAAAATAATTACATTACAGATAGATCACCAGGACATAATAATTTACGCCGGCCAAACTGCCTCTTTGGGTACCTAAAACAGAGTTAGTTTAAACTGTGCCATGTACCTACAAGTCGTAATGGTCCTTCAGTTCTATGGGATTCATTTACATAAAGTGCGGCGTCGAGATGGCAAATATGATGCGTTTCTGCTCAGTCACTTTATGCACATTTTCCATATTGATTTATAGGAGAAAATATAACGATAAACTTATTTCTGCGACAGTATTATACGAGATTATTAAAATGGTTATATAGGTTTGTCTCCGTGACGTATGTTTACTGTTAAATATGATTGAGTTTACTGTAATGACGGACCGCCATGTCTTAATGAGCATTTACGTGACCAAGAAGAAGTAAATTGTATAAATGTATGTTTTAAAATAGTCATCCACTCGCCGATGTTTGGTTGAGGTCTAAGTATCATCCACTCGGGGGTGTGTGGCTGTGTTCCAGGTATCATCCACTCGGGGGTGTATGGCTGTGTTCCTGGTATCATCCACTCGGGGGTGTATGGCTGTATTCCTGGTATCATCCACTCGGGGGTGTATGGCTGTGTTCCTGGTATCATTCACTCGGGGGTGTGTGGCTGTGTTCCTGGTATCATCCACTCGGGGGTGTGTGGCTGTGTTCCAGGTATCATCCACTCGGGGGTGTGTGGCTGTGTTCCTGGTATCATCCACTCGGGGGTGTGTGGCTGTGTTCCTGGTATCATCCACTCGGGGGTGTGTGGCTGTGTTCCTGGTATCATCCACTCGGGGGTGTGTGGCTGTGTTACTGGTATCATCCACTCGGGGGTGTATGGCTGTGTTCCTGGTATCATCCACTCGGGGGTGTGTGTCTGTGTTCCTGGTATCATCCACTCGGGGGTGTATGGCTGTGTTCCTGGTATCATCCACTCGGGGGTGTGTGTTTGTGTTCCTGGTATCATCCACTCGGGGGTGTGTGTGTCTGTGTTCCTGGTATCATCCACTCGGGGGTGTGTGGCTGTGTTCCTGGTATCATCCACTCGGGGGTGTGTGGCTGTGTTCCTGGTATCATCCACTCGGGGGTGTGGCTGTGTTCCTGGTATCATCCACTCGGGGGTGTATGGCTGTGTTCCTGGTATCATCCACTCGGGGGTGTGTGGCTGTGTTCCTGGTATCATCCACTCGGGGGTGTATGGCTGTGTTCCTGGTATCATCCACTCGGGGGTGTGTGGCTGTGTTCCTGGTATCATCCACTCGGGGGTGTGTGGCTGTGTTCCTGGTATCATCCACTCGGGGGTGTGTGGATGTGTTCCTGGTATCATCCACTCGGGGGTGTATGGCTGTGTTCCTGGTATCATCCACTCGGGGGTGTATGGCTGTGTTCCTGGTATCATCCACTCGGGGGTGTATGGCTGTGTTCCTGGTATCATCCACTCGGGGGTGTATGGCTGTGTTCCTGGTATCATCCACTCGGGGGTGTATGGCTGTGTTCCTGGTATCATCCACTCGGGGGTGTATGGCTGTGTTCCTGGTATCATCCACTCGGGGGTGTATGGCTGTGTTCCTGGTATCATCCACTCGGGGGTGTATGGCTGTGTTCCTGGTATCATCCACTCGGGGGTGTATGGCTGTGTTCCTGGTATCATCCACTCGGGGGTGTATGGCTGTGTTCCTGGTATCATCCACTCGGGGGTGTATGGCTGTGTTCCTGGTATCATCCACTCGGGGGTGTATGGCTGTGTTCCTGGTATCATCCACTCGGGGGTGTATGGCTGTGTTCCTGGTATCATCCACTCGGGGGTGTATGGCTGTGTTCCTGGTATCATCCACTCGGGGGTGTATGGCTGTGTTCCTGGTATCATCCACTCGGGGGTGTATGGCTGTGTTCCTGGTATCATCCACTCGGGGGTGTATGGCTGTGTTCCTGGTATCATCCACTCGGGGGTGTATGGCTGTGTTCCTGGTATCATCCACTACGGGGTGTGTGGCTGTGTTCCTGGTATCATCCACTCGGGGGTGTATGGCTGTGTTCCTGGTATCATCCACTCGGGGGTGTATGGCTGTGTTCCTGGTATCATCCACTCGGGGGTGTATGGCTGTGTTCCTGGTATCATCCACTCGGGGGTGTATGGCTGTGTTCCTGGTATCATCCACTCGGGGGTGTATGGCTGTGTTCCTGGTATCATCCACTCGGGGGTGTATGGCTGTGTTCCTGGTATCATCCACTCGGGGGTGTATGGCTGTGTTCCTGGTATCATCCACTCGGGGGTGTATGGCTGTGTTCCTGGTATCATCCACTCGGGGGTGTGTGGCTGTGTTCCTGGTATCATCCACTCGGGGTGTGTGGCTGTGTTCCTGGTATCATCCACTCGGGGGTGTGTGGCTGTGTTCCTGGTATCATCCACTCGGGGGTGTGTGGCTGTGTTCCTGGTATCATCCACTCGGGGGTGTATGGCTGTGTTCCTGGTATCATCCACTCGGGGTGTATGGCTGTGTTCCTGGTATCATCCACTCGGGGGTGTATGGCTGTGTTCCTGGTATCATCCACTCGGGGGTGTATGGCTGTGTTCCTGGTATCATCCACTCGGGGGTGTATGGCTGTGTTCCTGGTATCATCCACTCGGGGGTGTATGGCTGTGTTCCTGGTATCATCCACTCGGGGGTGTATGGCTGTGTTCCTGGTATCATCCACTCGGGGGTGTATGGCTGTGTTCCTGGTATCATCCACTCGGGGGTGTATGGCTGTGTTCCTGGTATCATTCACTCGGGGGTGTGTGGCTGTGTTCCTGGTATCATCCACTCGGGGGTGTATGGCTGTGTTCCTGGTATCATCCACTCGGGGGTGTATGGCTGTGTTCCTGGTATCATCCACTCGGGGGTGTATGGCTGTGTTCCTGGTATCATCCACTCGGGGGTGTATGGCTGTGTTCCTGGTATCATCCACTCGGGGGTGTATGGCTGTGTTCCTGGTATCATCCACTCGGGGTGTATGGCTGTGTTCCTGGTATCATCCACTCGGGGGTGTATGGCTGTGTTCCTGGTATCATCCACTCGGGGGTGTATGGCTGTGTTCCTGGTATCATTCACTCGGGGGTGTGTGGCTGTGTTCCTGGTATCATCCACTCGGGGGTGTGGCTGTGTTCCTGGTATCATCCACTCGGGGGTGTATGGCTGTGTTCCTGGTATCATCCACTCGGGGGTGTATGGCTGTGTTCCTGGTATCATCCACTCGGGGGTGTATGGCTGTGTTCTTGGTATCATCCACTCGGGGGTGTATGGCTGTGTTCCTGGTATCATCCACTCGGGGGTGTATGGCTGTGTTCCTGGTATCATCCACTCGGGGGTGTATGGCTGTGTTCCTGGTATCATCCACTCGGGGGTGTATGGCTGTGTTCCTGGTATCATCCACTCGGGGGTGTATGGCTGTGTTCCTGGTATCATCCACTCGGGGGTGTGTGGCTGTGTTCCTGGTATCATCCACTCGGGGGTGTGTGGCTGTGTTCCTGGTATCATCCACTCGGGGGTGTATGGCTGTGTTCCTGGTATCATCCACTCGGGGGTGTATGGCTGTGTTCCTGGTATCATCCACTCGGGGGTGTATGGCTGTGTTCCTGGTATCATCCACTCGGGGGTGTATGGCTGTGTTCCTGGTATCATCCACTCGGGGGTGTATGGCTGTGTTCCTGGTATCATCCACTCGGGGGTGTGTGGCTGTGTTCCTGGTATCATCCACTCGGGGGTGTGTGGCTGTGTTCCTGGTATCATCCACTCGGGGGTGTATGGCTGTGTTCCTGGTATCATCCACTCGGGGGTGTATGGCTGTGTTCCTGGTATCATCCACTCGGGGGTGTATGGCTGTGTTCTTGGTATCATCCACTCGGGGGTGTGTGGCTGTGTTCCTGGTATCATCCACTCGGGGTGTGTGGCTGTGTTCCTGGTATCATCCACTCGGGGGTGTGTGGCTGTGTTCCTGGTATCATCCACTCGGGGGTGTATGGCTGTGTTCCTGGTATCATCCACTCGGGGGTGTATGGCTGTGTTCCTGGTATCATCCACTCGGGGGTGTATGGCTGTGTTCCTGGTATCATCCACTCGGGGGTGTATGGCTGTGTTCCTGGTATCATCCACTCGGGGGTGTATGGCTGTGTTCCTGGTATCATCCACTCGGGGGTGTATGGCTGTGTTCCTGGTATCATCCACTCGGGGGTGTGTGGCTGTGTTCCTGGTATCATCCACTCGGGGGTGTATGGCTGTGTTCCTGGTATCATCCACTCGGGGGTGTATGGCTGTGTTCCTGGTATCATCCACTCGGGGGTGTGTGGCTGTGTTCCTGGTATCATCCACTCGGGGGTGTATGGCTGTGTTCCTGGTATCATCCACTCGGGGGTGTGTGGTTGGGTTTTAATACATAAAACAGCGTATTTTTTAAACTTTCTCTTTGGTGAGATCACATGGGATGTTTTAAGACATAAAAATTAATAACTCAGACATTTGTTCTGTATCGGCATGACCTACAAGTTATCTTTAGAACTCATTATAGGTTCCGGACGAGGCGGGCATGATATGGTAGTCTCAGCAAACTGTTTAAAGCCATTGATTAAGATCGTGTAAAAATAATAACAATATTTCAGTAATTTCGTAAAATTCCTCAATAATTTAGTCATATCTTGAAGTTCTCAAATGAAATAGTAATTACGTGATATTGCTGAAATTTCCAGTGCGTTGTAGATATCAAAGTAATAATTATCTCTTAGAGTGTCCACATACTATTGATATATTCGTATGAACTGCTGGACATCAACGATTGACCACACACACCTGACTCACGAATATATAAATCACACACCTGACTCACGAATATATAAATTACACACCTGACTCACGAATATATAAATCACACACCTGACTCACGAATATATAAATCACACAACTGACTCACGAATATATAAATCACACACATGACTCACGAATATATAAATCACACACCTGACTCACGAATATATAAATCACACACCTGACTCACGAATATATAAATCACACACCTGACTCACGAATATATAAATCACACACCTGACTCAACAACAGATATATTTATCGTCTAATTCAGTAAGCTTGATGGTAGGTTAAATATTTATTGTTTTAACAGGTGAGCGTTTCCTGTGTTAAGTGCATCAACATTACGCATCACGGATTAAACGCTTGTGAAATAGTGCAAGTGTTCAAATGAGAATGTTTAGTTTATTATTATTATTATTATTATTATTATTATTATTATTATTATTACTATTATTATACCAACAATAATGAAAACAACTTTAAAATATCACACAGACAAATACAGTCGACCTAGACAAACAAATACCAAACGTAAACACTCACCTGAGCTAAACATTACCTGTAGCCATTGTGCCGTTTTTATCCTGGTATGATCTGAGTAAACACTAATTACAATTTACGAGGCAGCATCCACCCAACCTTTAGATAAGTGATGTCAGAGGCGTGAATTCCACTCATCACACAGCTAAAAGGGATAACTAATTACAACCTGTGGCTTACCTTTTGATATTAATTACTATGGAAAATGGTACCTCGTTCACCTGCAGTGTTCCCGATGACGCGGAAATAAAAAATATGACTTATTTTTTCGTCTTTTGGTGTTGAGTTAATGTAATTCCAGGTGGTAATTTCATATCCGAATTGATGATGTGAAAAAAAAGTTTATAAAGATAGTGAGTTGATTGTGAATTGATTGTGAGTTGATTGGGTTGATTGTGAATTGATTGGGTTGATTATGATGGATTGTGAGTTGATTGTGTGGGATTGTGATGGATTGTAAGTTGATTGTGAGTTGATTGTGAGGTATTGTGTGTTGATTTTGAGGGATTGTGAGTTGATTGTGATAATTGTGAGGAGTTGTGAATGAAGTGTGAAAGATTGTGAGTTGATTGTGAATTGATTGTGTGGGATTGTAAGTTAATTGTCAGGGATTGTAATTTAATTGTGAGATATTAAGAGTTGATTGTGTAGGATTGTGAGTTGATTTTGAGGGACTGTGAGTTAATTGTGAGTGATTCATTTAATTGTGGGGAATTACAAGTTAATTGTGAATAATTTTGAGTGATTGTGAGAAATTAATAGTTGATTGTGAGATATTGTGAATTGATTGTGAGAGTTTGTGAATTGATTGTAAGGGATTATGAGTAAATTGTGGGGAATTGTAAGTTGATTGTGAGTTGATTGTGATGGATTGTGAGTTAATTGTGAGGGATTGTGAGTTAATTGTGAGGAGTTACAAGTTGATTGTGAGAGATTTTGAGAACTTGTGAGTTAATTGTGAGGAATTGTAAGTTGATTGTGAGTTGATTGTGATGGATTATGAGTTAATTGTGATGGATTGTGAGTTAATTGTGAGGAGTTACAAGTTGATTGTGAGAGATTGTGAGAACTTGTGAGTTAATTGTGAGGGATTGTGAGTTGATTGTGAGTTAAATGTGAAGGATTGTGAGTTGATTATGATGATTGTGAGTTGATTGTAGGGCATTTTCACGGATAGGAAGTTTGAGTTGATTTTTAGGAATAATGTGTTGTTCAGTCCACTGGATAATTAAATGTTGGGACCTCTCTCTCTCTCTCTCTCTCTCTCTCCTCTCTCTCTCTCTCTCTCTCTCTCTCTCTCTCTCTCTCTCTCTCTCTCTCTCTCTCTCTCTCTCTCTCTCTCTCTCTCTCTCTCTCTCTCCTTTCTTTTTCTGGCTTTCTCTCTTTCTAAACAACAAACACTACTACCACTAACCACCATCACCATAACTACCAACACCCTCATCATCAACCACCATCACCAACCAACCACAACTATTATCAAAATATTCTATGAAAATTGCTAATCTGAGTTGCTACAAAGGCGTCGTCTGACAGCTAATTAGCGAAGGTAATACTCGTATGTAAATATTCAACACAGCAAGAGAACCGTAATAAAACTACAGTAAGTGTGTGTGTGTGTGTGTGTGTGAGAGGGTTTATGCTGTAACGTGCTCTCTCTCTCTCTCTCTCTCTCTCTCTCTCTCTCTCTCTCTCTCTCTCTCTCTCTCTCTTATGTCAGGTTATAAACTCTTCTCCACTGGCTTTAAAAGAGACGTTGTTTATACTGTCTACCGTGTGTTGTTGCAAGTCATTTTTTACACGAAAGTTTGTAGTAATTTCCGTCTTTGTGTCAGAACTTAAATTTTTTGCTCCTGGTGAGAAAGATTTTGCTTCGTGTTCTTTGTGTTTTGATACTTTTACCGTTGTTTTGAAATATACTTTGTAATGTTTTTTTCGTTGTTATTATTGAACTGTTATTGTATGCAGAGTTATGGAATTTTGTAAATATATTGTGGTGTGTCAGTATTTTTATTTTTATTTTTACTTTTCGGCTAAAAAATATTCTTTTGTGTTGATTTTTTTTGTTAAGTTTTGAAAATTACTTTGTAGTTATAATCTTAAACTTTTTCTGTTAGAGCTCAAAAAAATACTCTGTTCTTACTTATCCTTTGCATTACTATTATCGATCTATTTTCCCTTAAGCGTTCTTGAAAAAATACTTTGTTCGTGTGTTCGTCCGTGTTATCGTTACTACGTATTTCCCGCGAAAACTTCATCTGACAACTAAATTCCAGGAGGAAGTCGGGCATCAGTTTCCATGGCAACATAAACACACATTTGGCGGGAGTTTTACGCGCCAAAGATAATAATTATTTACCTCTACGCGCCAGATAAAATACATAGTGATATTGATAAGTTATTGCGCACCAAAATACAATAAATGTATATCATTAGACAAAATTACCCTTAACATTAGTTCTTGTCAGAACTAAAGAAATAGTTCATCATCATTACACGTCAAAAGAAGATGAATTATTACCCATCAACACATTGGCTTACAGTATTTTACGACCGAAAATCGATGAACCAATATAAACAAAAATTAGGTCAAGCAATAAATCGTCAGTGAATGTAAATGAAGGGAGAGTTTACAGTGTGTAAATAAACCAGGCCAGAGTGCTGGGCGCCAGGAAAACATAGATTGTTCTCTGCTGTAAACATATTAATTTTGCAGCATATTACACAGCAGGTCGGTGGAAGGGGAAGACTGACCTAGCTGTTTGTGTGTGTGTGTGTGTGTGTAAATTGATAAAAAATTGAGGTACAAAGGCAATTAAGTACTAGCAGGTGTTGTGAATAGTCGCACACTGGTAGAATAAGTATGTTAACTTTATGATGTTTATTGTACGCGCCAAAACAA
>CAUDMG010002686.1:42500-45000 GCA_958450375.1 Homarus gammarus
TTTCCATAAAGTTATTACAAGTTGTTTTCTGAATAAGATTTTTTTAAGTCGTATGAGTTCAATTGTTCTTTCTTTTAATCTTGAACTTCAATTTGGAGGAATATATTTTTATCAACGTCAGAATTTCTGTCCAAAAATACAAAAGACTCATAATTTATTTTATTTTCATCCGATAATTTACTCCAGGAGAAAAAAAATTATTGAAGATGATTGAATGGTTCATGATTTTTTTAATTATAGGAATTTGTATTTGAGAGAATATTAATAAATTTAATAGAAATACATTTATTATTAGAATCAAGAGAATAAATGTGTATATTTCTGAGTCACAAATAAATCTCTAAAGGTAATACTTGATATATTAAAAGTACAGGTGTGTGTGTGTGTGTGTGTGTGTGTGGTCAGTCACTAAAGAAATTACCTCATGATTCAGTCAGTCAATCACTCAATAAGACATTCAGTCTCTAAGTCAGTCAACCAACTATCTTTTCAGTCAATTAGTCTGTCAGTCAGTCAGCCAGTCAGTCAGTCAATCATTGAATCACTCGGTCAATATGTCGCCTGTCGGTCAGACAGTCAGTCGGTCAGTCAGTCAGTCAGCCAATCAGTCAGTCAATCAGTCAATCTCTAGATTATTATTTCAGTCAACAAGTCAATCAGACAATCACTCACTCAGTCAATTAGTCAATTTGTCATTCATTAAGTCAATCACTAAATGAGTCACTCAGTCAATTATTCAGTTAAGTCAGTCAAGTCAGTCAGTAAGTCAGTCAGGTTAGTCACTCACTGAACGCACTAACGCAGCCAAAAGCTCTACCATTTTTCGCTCGCTTTTCACCAATTCATCTGACATTCTTTTTTTAAACTTTTGTCAGCGTAATTAAAACCTTTTTTTTTACGTCAAATACTTACTGACACAACAACTGAAAGCTCTCCCAATGGTCGTTTTTATTCACCTGTATTTTGGTCGTTTTTATTCACCTGTATTTTGGTCGTTTTTATTCACCTGTATTTTGGTCGTTTTTATTCACCTGTATTTTGGTCGTTTTTATTTACCTATATTTTGGTCGTTTTTATTTACCTGTATTTTGGTCGTTTTTAATCACCTGCATTATATTGTTTGGGTCGTTTTTATTTGGTATCCATTAAATTATATTCTCTGTTTCAACTTCTAGAATATTTAGGTGTTTCTTTATTTGTTTCTATTTTTTGTTTTTGTCTGTCTGTCATTCCATCTATCCATCTATCCATCTACCCATCCATCTATCCATCTCTCCATCTATCTATCTCTCTATCTATGTGGTTTTTTTTATGTATTTGTCTATTGATATTTTGTGTATATATTCTGTGCTTATATTCCTCACAAATTCGTATCATTTGTGCTTAGGATTACTTTTTGATCTGTCTGTCTGCCTGTCTGTCTGTTCGTCTGTATAGTTGTGTATCTGTCTGTCTGTTTGTCTGTCTGTTCCTTTTATATATTGGAAACGTTCACTCGAATGACGGAAACGGATATTGTTTTTCTCTCTCTCTTTTGTCTTTCACACTTTCACATTCTCTCTCTCTCTCTCTCGTTCTCTCTCTCTCTATCTATCTCTCTCTCACTCTCACTAACACACCAATTCACACCATTCTTTTCTTTCTCTCTCATCCATTTAGTTCCCTCTCACTCCCCTCTCATTAACGCCTACACATTAATGTTCACTCCCACTCACTCCCTCATTATACACTTCCAGAAATAAGAAAGTATTGCTGCAGTTACCCACAACACTTTCCTATATTTACTTTCATTATACACAGAAACTCGTGTTAATGTTATTGCCCTCTTACGCTATTGTTATTATTATTATTATTATTAGTAGTAGTAGTAAGTAGTAGTAATAATAATAATAGTCGTACTAGTAGTAATAATATCAGTAGTAGTAGTACTATTATTACAGTATATCCAAGTTGTAATATTGTTGCCTTACTCCATAGAAAACGATGGTTCTTACGTCTCTCTAAATTAAGAGGACAAACAATTCATTTCTCAGTAACACGAGACACCGTAACGTTAGCTATATATATTCTTAAAAGTGACTACTACTACTACTACTACTACAACTACTACTACTAATAATAATAATAATAATAATAATAATAATAATAATAATAATAACAATAATAATAATAAAAATAATAATAATAATAATAATAATAATAATAATAATAATAATAACAATAATAATAATAAAAATAATAATAATAATAATAATAACAATAATAGCGCAAGAGAGCAATAACAATAACATGAGTTTCTGTGTATTATGAAAGTAAATATAGGAAAGTGTTGTGGGTAAGTGCAACAATACTTTCTTATTTCTGGAAGTGTATAATGATGGAGTGAGTGGGAGTGGGAGTGAATATATACTTAAGGTGTATATATATACATCTATGAATTAAAGCAGTTGACATAAATGTTTATAATACCTCAGAAAAACAAGTTGTTTACAGCCAGAAT
>CAUDMG010002686.1:50000-85000 GCA_958450375.1 Homarus gammarus
TCAAGAAATACCGATATAAACCTGAATATTATATACTGGGGGGAGGGGTGAGGGTGGGGGGTGGGGGGGGGGGGGTGGGGGGGGCGTCCGAATATGTTTGCTTGAGGTACATGATGTATGATGTATGACCTGATGTATAATGTATAGATTGTTGAAGAAAGTCGTATACTTCGTTGCCATCAAGTGTATGTGTGTGTGTGTGTGTGTGTGTGTGTGTTTGCGTGTAAATTCTTGATGGTTATATATGTTTGCTAATGGTCTGGTTCTGGGGATATGGAGCCAGTTACAATAATTTATCAGACCAAAGCAAATATATAAGTGTTTTATTGACCCACGTGAGTAATCTCATACACACACACACACACTCACCTGCTACCATCAGAATGTTTAGATATGTTCACCTGGCCATTATTTAATGATATCAGTTGATGTTGGTCGTTTTAAAAGCAATATTTACGATTGATTAGTGCTAAAGAAATTCTCAGAAATAGTCAATAGGTAAAATTTATTTTTTGGGTTTATTTCTTAAGGTTGTGTTAGTCGTTTTAAATGCATAGTTCAGAGTAAATTATTTTTTTAAATGTGCTGTTGTTGTTCATAGTACGAATATACTGCATCAATTTAGGTAATGTTTTAAATTCTGATGTTTATTTCCTCAACAATCAAATATTCTTATAACAATTCCACTATCAGAAAAAAATATTAACATCTCTTATTCACGAGAGTAAACATCTGTGTCCGTGTACGTGCGGTATTTACAAACACACATCAGGAATAAAGAGTAATATTTTTTCCTATAATCTATGTTTATATCTCTTTATTCCTTGTATTTTCTCTGTTTACTAGTTATATTAAGAGTCTTTATT
The DNA here is from genome assembly GCA_958450375.1 of Homarus gammarus. NCBI lineage: Eukaryota > Metazoa > Arthropoda > Malacostraca > Decapoda > Nephropidae > Homarus > Homarus gammarus. Next base: position 50,867 of record CAUDMG010002686.1, read on the forward strand.
AGGTAATGTATATATCTGAATTTATTTTTTCTGTGTAAACATAATTGGGTTTATATATGTATGTGTTTATTCTGTATTTACTTGTGTGTTGTAGAAGAATAAATTGTTGAAAAATGAGTAAATTTATATTTTTTTTTTTATTATAATTTTGTAAGTTCTATTTTTTGTTGGTTGTATAAGATGTTGTTTTATATGTTGTAAGTCTTATGATTACGATGGTATAACCCCTTGAGGATTGTTACTCAGGCTATCGTTCCTAAATACTAAAAAATTTAACCTTTCAAACTCTTAAACAATATCTTCTATTAAGCGTTAAAAGTTAAATCACAGTCATCAAAAAATTAACTTTTAATAATTACAGTTAAAAGGTTAAAGATTAAATCCTCATCATCAAAGATTAAAACATTTTTTGGCCACATTTTTCAAAGTAAACTTTTCATTGAATATTTTTTTATCATTTATATAAGTGTAGCGCAATATATATTTTTGTCCTTTGCATGCAGTATAATTTTAAAACTTTCAAAAAATCAACATAAAGTTCTAAATATTTTTATTGGTCTCTCTTAAGTAATATTGCACACATTCCCTTGCAAGATGTTTACAGATCATTTACCACGACAATGTTTGAGTTTGATATGTTGACTTCTGTTTGTATAAGTCATTCCCACTTCCTTGCAACAAGTTTGGAAAATATCTTATCGGGGAAAAAAAGAATATTCCATTTTTTTCATAATTAATCGCGTCTGTCTTGTATTTACTTAACTGTTAATACTCTAAGGAATTAACTAAATGTTTGGGCCATATTGAATCGGGTTGAAGGTGGTTTGAGGTGGGGGAGATTAAGGTGGTGGGTTAAAGTGGTGGGTTAAGGTGGTGGGTTAAGGTGGTTTGAGGTGGGGGAGATTAAGGTGGTAGGTTAAGGTGGTGGGTTAAGGTGGTGGGTTAAGGTGGTGGGTTAAGGTGGTGGGTTAAAGTAGTAGGTTAAGGAGGTAGGTAAAAAAAATACGAAAAAAAATGCACCTAAACTATAATATATAAATAAGACGTATTGTAGATATATACACTATTATTTAACAAAGTATATATATGAATACATTCTTCCTAACTCACTGTATATACGTAAATATTCTTCTTATCTCAATTATATACCAAGTTTAAGCGTTTCTCTCTATGCACGACTGGTCATAACGTCTCTTAGCTTTACTTTTCCTCCGTGTTCAAAGGAGAAGTGGTGTTTGTTATGTGTGCTGTGTCGCAAGCCTGTAGGACTCTTAATCCCATGAGTACGATGGTTTAATTCCTGGAGTATGATGGTTTAAATTCCTTGAGTATTATGGTTTAAATTCCTTGAGTATGATGGTTTAAATTCCTTGAGTATGATGGTTTAAATTCCTTGAGTATGATGGTTTAAATTCCCTGAGTATGATGGTTTAAATTCCTTGAGTATGATGGTTTAAATTCCTGGAGTATGGTGGTTTAAATTCTGGATTGGTTTAATTCCTGATATGGTTTAAATTCCCTGAGTATGATGGTTTAAATTCCTTGAGTATGATGGTTTAAATTCCTGGAGTATGATGGTTTAAATTCCCTGAGTATGGTGGTTTAAATTCCTGGAGTATGATGGTTTAAATTCCTGGAGTATTATGGTTTAAATTCCCTGAGTATGGTGGTTTAAATTCCTGGAGTATGATGGTTTAAATTCCTGGAGTATGGTGGTTTAAATTCCTGGAGTATGATGGTTTAAATTCCTGGAGTATGATGGTTTAAATTCCCTGAGTATGGTGGTTTAAATTCCTGGAGTATGATGGTTTAAATTCCTGGAGTATGATGGTTTAAATTCCTGGAGTATTATGGTTTAAATTCCCTGAGTATGGTGGTTTAAATTCCTTGAGTACAATGGTTTAAATTCCTTGAGTACGATGATTTTTAGCTCTTTGGATACTATGGTTTAAATTTCTTGATTACGATTGTTTAACCAATTGAGTAAGATGGACTTGAGTGCAATAGTTTAAGCCCTTGAGTACATTTGATCCTACACGGGGAATAAAACACTGTATTCAAAGGGTTAAGTCATAGTACTCATCGTTTTAAGGCGCTTACCCACCGTACTCATTGAATCAGATAATCGTACTCAAAGTTCAAGACATTGTACTCATAAAGTCACATCTTCGAAGTAGATAATGTTCTTCAGACTAAAACTTGGAACTTTTATAACTGAAACTTATTAGAACTTTGGACCAAACAACAGAAACCTAACAGAACTAAGACCTATTAGAACTAGGACCAATTAGAACTAGGACCAATTAGAACCGAGGTGTTTATTGGGCTTACCACAGACACTCGCCAAAATAGAGACGGGTTATTGTCTTTCGTCTTTAGGAGCCTCTTGCTGGCTAGGGGAACTGGGCTGTCGATTTCAAGCTGCGTTAGTGAGGCGAGAGTGGAGGTAGGAGTCGGCCAGGCGAGTGAGGAATAAATTTTCTTTCAGTCAGTCAGTCAGTCAGTCGGTCTATTAGTCAATCAGTTAGATAAGTTTTCAGTTATCTTTTAGTCAGTTATCAATAAATCAGTCGGTTAGTCAGTCATTCATTCAGTCAACCAGTCAATTAATTATTCAGTCAGTCAGTCAGTCAGTCAATTAATCTGTCAGTCAATTAGTCAATTAATTGACCAGTCAGTCAGTCAGTCAGTCATTCATTCATTCATTTATTCATCGATTCAGTCAGTCATTCAGTCAGTCACTCAATCAGTCATCCATTCATCCAGGGAGAGTAGGGTGAAGAGAGGGAGAGGAGGGAGAGGTGGTAGATAGACAGGGAGAGTAGGGTGAAGAGAGGGAGAGGAGGGAGAGGAGAGAGGATGAAGAAAAGAGGAGGTTAAGAGAGAGGAGTAACCAGGGTGAGTATAAGTAACAAACGTCAGTATATCGGTCACAAGTAAGTATATCTGCCTCAACAGACACGTGGGAAAATAGCCTAAATGTCTTTCGGGTATATACATATATGAGTATACTGTACTGTATATACATTAAAAATTTTAGACGTACGAAATAAAACACTTGGACAATTTACACCAATATGTAAATGACTTAGGTAATTTGCATGTCAACTCCCGCGTTTATGTGGGCTGTTACTTTCGGTCTTTTCTCTACCAAGGGGTCGTGTGTCGTTACTGGTGGGTCGTGTGTCGTTACTGGTGGGTCGTGTGTCGTTACTGGTGAGTCGTGTGTTGTTACTGGCGGGTCGTGTGTCGTTACTGGCGGGTTGTGTGTCGTTACTGGCGGGTCGTGTGTCGTTACTGGCGGGTCGTGTGTCGTTACTGGCGGGTCGTGTGTCGTTACTGGCGGGTCGTGTGTCGTTACTGGTGAGTCGTGTGTCGTTACTGGCGGGTCGTGTGTCGTTACTGGCGGGTCGTGTGTCGTTACTGTTGGGTCGTGTGTCGTTACTGGTGAGTCGTGTGTCGTTACTGGCGGGTCGTGTGTCGTTACTGGCGGGTCGTGTGTCGTTACTGGCGGGTCGTGTGTCGTTACTGGTGAGTCGTGTGTCGTTACTGGCGGGTCGTATGTCGTTACTGGTGGGTCGTGTGTCGTTACTGGTGGGTCGTGTGTCGTTACTGGTGACTCGTGTGTCGTTACTGGTGGGTCGTGTGTCGCTACTGGTGGGTCGTGTGTCGTAATGAGGGGGTCGTGTGTGGTAATGAGGGGGTCGTGTGTGGTAATGAGGGGGTCGTATGTGGTAATGAGGGAGTCGTATGTAGTAATGAGGGAGTCGTATGTGGTAATGAGGGGGTCGTGTGTAGTAATGAAGGAGTCGTGTGTAGTAATGAGGGGGTCGTGTGTGGTAATGAGGGAGTCGTATGTAGTAATGAGGGAGTCGTATGTGGTAATGAGGGGGTCGTATGTAGTAATGAGGGAGTCGTATGTGATAATGAGGGGGTCGTATGTAGTTATGAGGGGGTCGTATGTGGTAATGAGGGAGTCGTATGTAGTAATGAGGGAGTCGTATGTAGTTATGAGGGGGTCGTATGTGGTAATGAGGGAGTCGTATGTAGTAATGAGGGAGTCGTATGTAGTAATGAGGGGGTCGTATGTGGTAATGAGGGGGTCGTGTGTAGTAATGAGGGGGTCGTGTGTGGTAATGAGGGGGTACCCGTGTCAGTCGTCCATATCAGCTGCCTCGCCTTGTCACAGTCAGGTGAGAACACGCACCTGGGAGTGTTGATGTGTGTCATGTGTCCGTGCCAGCCTGTTAACCTGTCATGCCAAGAGTGTGTGTGTGTGTGTGTGTGTGTGTCTGTCCCCGGCGCTTATATCAATATTCCATTTGACGTTATTTATATTATGACAGAAAATATAGAAAGTGGCAAAATATGTTTTAATGTATATTACTTTCTTACTATTTTTTTACATACAGTAAATACATTAATATGCACACACACACACACACACACACACACATCCTCTCACTCACTGACAACCAACACGTCCAGAAACAAATCCTTAATACTCATAAGAAAATATGTCATTTATTTTACTCACATCATAAATACGATGTTCTTATTATTTTACTCTGTCAAGTTTGATAATTTTACTAAAACTTATATTTTATACAATAAAAAAAAACAACACTTATTATTACTGAGTGTTGGTAAGTGTAGCTTTGTTGGTGACAGTGTACAACTACGTGTTAGACGGTGACAGTGTATAACTACGTGTTAGACGGTGACAGTGTATAACTACGTGCTAGTTGGTGACAGTGTATAACTACGTGTTAGACGGTGACAGTGTATAACTACGTGTTAGACGGTGACAGTGTAGAACTACGTGCTAGTTGGTGACAGTGCATAACTACGTGTTAGACGGTGACAGTGTATAACTACGTGTTAGTCGGTGACAGTGTATAACTACGTGTTAGACGGTGGCAGTGTATAACTACGTGTTAGACGGTGACAGTGTATAACTACGTGTTAGACGGTGACAGTGTATAACTACGTGTTAGACGGTGGCAGTATATAACTACGTGTTAGACGGTGACAGTGTATAACTACGTGTTAGACGGTGGCAGCGTCTCTTTCAGCTCTAAATTCAGCTTCAACATTATATGAATCCTTTACAGTTAGGTAAAACTCTTAATACATTCACAATCACATTAATATTTACGGTCCGGGAGAGACGAGAGGCATTAAAGGTGTGAGGGTGAGAGAGATCAGAGACATGAGTCGTAAATTCGTGTTTTCTGCTGAGAGATAAAAGACCATGAGATGAGATACGAGGAGAATCAATCAAGCTTACCGAGCGACGAGACATCTCTCATCTTGACTTAGGATGTAGGAGATTTATCCACTATCTAGTAATCCGGGTTTGGTATTTGTTTGAGGGGTTTATCCATTGTCTAGTAATCCGGGTTCAGAGAAGAGGGAGAGGAGGAGGAGAAGGGGGTGGGATTAGCCCTGTGTTTCAATGTATTCCTGTATAGGGTGATTACAGGGGGGGGGGGGGGAGAATGGGTGGGACAGTGAGATATGGATAGAGACAGACAGACAGACAGATTAAGAGAGATAGACAGATAGAGAGACAATGAGAGTGAGAGTTAGACAGACAGACAAAGAGAGTAACAGACAGGCAGATAGACAGACAAACATATTTAGAGGGAGACAGATAGACAGACATCCTTAACAAGACACCTCCATCTGTCCATCCCGGATTTAACCACAACCTAACCGAACCTAAACCTAACCTAACCTAAACCTAACCTAAGCTAAACCTAACCTAACCTAACCTAAACCTAACCTAACCTAAACCTAACCTAACCTAAACCTAACCTAACCTAAACCTAACCTAACCTAAACCTAACCTAACCTAACCTAACCTAACCTAAACCTAACCTAACCTAAACCTAACCTAAACCTAACCTAACCTAAACCTAACCTAACCTAAACCTAACCTAACCTAAACCTAACCTAACCACAGCCATTTAAAGAGGAATATTTCCCTACTTCGGCGAGTTGATTACAAGGGAAATAATCCCGCGATTCCTGTAGGATTTATCGATATTCAGGAAGGAGCGAATCCTGGTAATCCTACGAGGATATCCAAAGTTATTTATGGGTGATATCACAGGATTACTGCAGTCAGGTAATCTCCATCAGCTGGATCATTCTGGGATTAATTAGAGTTAACTACAGGGATTTACTATATAAAGGGTGCAGGTTAGATGAGCCCCAGTACTAATAGACTCTAGTGTTGTTAGGCCCCAGTACTAGCAGGCCACAGTCTTAGTAGGCCCCAGTACTAGTAGGCCCCAGTACTATTAGGCCCCAGTACTATTAGGCCCCAGTACTAGTAGGCCCCAGTACTAGCAGGCCCCAGTCTTAGTAGGCCCCAGTACTAGTAGGCCCCAGTACTATTAGGCACCAGTACTATTAGGCCCCAGTACTAGTAGGCCCCAGTACTAGTAGGCCCCAGTACTAGTAGGCCCCAGTACTAGTAGGCCCAGTACCATTAGGCCCCAGTACTAGTAGGTCCAGTACTAGCAGGCCCGGTACTAGTAGGCCCAGTACTATTAGGTCCCAGTACTAGTAGGCCCAATACTATTAGGGCCCAGTACTAATAGGCTCTAGTGTTGTTAGGCCCCAGTACTAGTAGGCCCCAGTACTAGTAGGTCCAGTACTATTAGGCCCCAGTACTAGTAGGCCCAGTACTAATAGGCCCCAGTACTAATAGGCCCTAGTACTAATAGACCCTAGTACTACCAGATCCTAGTTCTAATGGACCCAAATACTAATTGGTCCAAAACCTAATAGATCCCATCTCCTATTAAACCCTACTTCAAATAAACCTAACTTAACCTAACCTAACCTAACCTAACCATATCATTGGAATTTGGTTCCTATACTGTGACCCATTCCTCATCCCCTTCATTCACCCTTCCTCTCTATAACCTCCCCCCCCCCTCACCCCTCACTCACACCACTACACCTTTTACTCCCTCTCTCCATTCCTACACCCCTTCCCCAGCCCTCATTCCTTTCCCGACACCCCTCAGCCCCTCTCTACATCCCTCACCTCCATTCTACACCCCTTCCCTCCTCACCCCCCTCCCTCACCCCCTCTCTACACCCCTTCCCTCCTCACCCCCCTCCCTCACCCCCTCTCTACACCCCTTCACTCCTCACCCCCCTCCGTCACCCCCTCTCTACACCCCTTCCCTCCTCACCCCCCTCCCTCACCCCCTCTCTACACCCCTTCCCTCCTCACCCCCCTCCCTCACCCCCTCTCTACACCCCTTCCCTCCTCACCCCCCTCCCTCACCCCCTCTCTACACCCCTTCCCTCCTCACCCCCCCCTCCCTCACCCCCTCTCTACACCCCGTCCCTCCTCACCCCCCTCCCTCACCCCCTCTCTACACCCCTTCCCTCCTCACCCCCCCCCTCCCTCACCCCTCCCTTCACGCACCCAACCAACCAACCAGAGTTTAGGTTATAATCCCCTTGTAATAAGTCGTAGCTCCTGTGGTCATGAAGACCTTTGACAATATAATCATCTATATTTTCTTACAATTTTACTAAGTCGTGTCTGCAGTTTCCTCATCTTGTATTAGTATTTTCTACTCTGTTTTTTTTTCTTTTCTTTTTGTTTTTTTCTGGGGGCGGGATTTTGTTTTTGGTTCGTTGTGTATTAGGTTAAAGTTTTGGGTATAATGATTGAACCCGAGAGTATGATGACTGAACCCTAGAGTATGATGATTTAATCCTTTGAGTATGATAACTGAGCCCCCGAGAATGATGAATTAATCTCTTGGGTATGATAATTTAACCCTTTGGAAATGATGATTTAAATCCTTGAATGCAATAACGTATTCCATTCAACATAATAATAATAATAATAATAATAATAATAATAATAATAATTCAGTATTAATATAAATAAAATATTATGTCAGGTCAAACAGACAATTTTAAGCTGAACTCATTTAATATTTTTATTTTTATTTTCTTGTTCATATATCAACCTTTTCATCTATTCACAGTCATTTGAATATATATCTTGTCCTCATCCCAAAACAAGAAAATCTTTTTATAAATTCATGTACATATTCAGTTTTCAATGTTGGTTTTAATTTTTATATTTTTATTTCATTTTTTTTTGTATTACAGTTTCATCCAATTTTATTTTTTGGTGGGTTTTCGTATTTTATTTTTATAGTTTTTTATATATTTACTTGTTTATTGTTATTATTTTTATATTCACCTTTTTCTCTCAACTGAATTTTTGTAATTAATATTTTTAAGTATTTATGAATTAAACTATATTTCTTTATTTTGTAATGAGGCATATAATATGTTTAAGCATATACACACGCCGACAGACAGACACACATATGAACACGCACATACACATATACATACATACATATGAACATTAATACACACACACACACACACAAACAGGTGCTGGGGATAATACAGTAAAGCTTTATAACATGAAATCATTTTAGTGATTGTGTGTGTGTGTGTGTGTGTGTGTGTGTGTGTGTGTGTGTGTAATTTGTTTTTGACCACTTAACTTAGCCGTCTGACCTTAAACACCTTACCATAACCATCTGACCTTAACCATATGATTTTAACCACCTGACCTTAAATACCTGACCTTAACCAAATGACCTTAACCATCTTACCCTAACCACATGACCAAAACCACGTGATTTGAACCATCAAACCATAACCACATGTCTTTATCCATCTTACATTAACCACCTAATTTAACCACCTGAACTTAACCACCTGACTTAACCACCTGACCTTAACCACCTGACCTTAACGACCAGACCTTAACCACCTGACTTAACCACCTGACCTTAACCACCTGACTTAACCACCTGACCTTAACGACCAGACCTTAACCACCTGACTTAACCACCTGACTTAACCACCTGACCTTAACAACCAAACCTTAACCACCTGACTTAACCACATGACTTAACCCTCTGACCATTAACCTCCCGTGCTTGAGGTCTTGATGGTCAGCTCGTCAACGTCAGAGGATGATTGACAGTCCACTTTTACCTCCCATGATGACCCTGTGTGTGTGTGTGTGTGTGTGTGTGTGTGTGTGTGTGTGTGTGTGTGTGTTCGTAGATACACTGCATATGTGTATCTTTATGTATGTTTATTATTATTACAGCTGTTAATAATAATAATAATAATAATAATAATAATAATAATAATAATAATAATAACTTGCCGTCAGTAACGTCCCCAATAAACATGTTAAACACGCCAGGTACACTGTGCACCCTCAGCTGAGCACGGGGTAAAAATATGATAAAACATCGCCTGGCCCGGGATCTCGTGTGCCAGGCGAAGAAAAGTTACAAAGTCGAAAATGCTCTTTGATGTGTATTACTTGTTATGAAGTTTGTGATTACTTAAAAAATGGCTTCAGGTGTTTTTACTCAAGGCTAATTGGCCGCCAGGTATAATCCTTAATGCCTAGGTATATATTGAAGTTGGGTGCTGTGTATTTAATATATATATATATATATATATATATATATATATATATATATATATATATATATATATATATATATATATATATATATATATCATACTTCACCTTCACGTGAACCATGTGGCCTTGCAGTGAGGGGCTGGAGTTTTACTCTGGGGACCTGTTTTTCGAATGTTGGTGGCGCAGGGTGTGTGTATATGAGTTCATGTATGTATGTATGTATGTATGTATGATGTTTGTGTGTACGTGTGTATGTTTGTGTTTTATATATGTGCAAAAATATATGTGTAGATGTGTATTTGTGTCCATATATAAACACATAACTCGCAAACATAATACAACACCTCAAGGCCCCACCTGCCTCCCCTCATCACCCAACTCTCAGGTGTAAACTAACTTAACTAACTTACCTGTTATCGCGATATCATTATCTCTGACAGGATACTGGGAGCTCCCGGGACAGTCTCACTAACTGACTGCTAAATATACATACTCGTGCAGACAATCATACGTATCCACAAACATACATATATACAGTAGGAAGATAATTCATACACACACCCAACAAGAAACACAAAGAACTTACCCCTAATAACTTAACAATTATCTACCCAGTAATTACCAGCAACAGGTAATTAAACTCAACCTCCGGAATTACAAACTGGTGAAATTACCCCCTGAGGCACTTGACTACCTGATATATACAGTATATTAAAAAAAATACAACTTGGAAACATAACGTAAAGATTTTAAATACATTAGTTATTGGAACACCTGAAGATTGCTCGCCCCCTCCCCCTTTCCCCCCAGCTTATATTGCGTCTAGATTAACCCCTTAACAAGAACCTAACCTAACCTAACCTAACCCTCAAGATATAGTTCGGGTGTGTTATGATCAGGTTGAAATAAACTGGGGTGGCTAATCTCCAGGTAATCCGTTACTATTAATATTTTTGATGGTACTATAATTATCCAGTAATTAAAGGTAATTATTCCTTCAGCCTATTTTATGAGCCAAATAAATTTTAAATAATAATCATGTATAAGAAAATCGTAAGTTAATCTATCATAAAGAATATCAATTATAATTATCAATCTCCAATAATTGACCGAAATTATATATATAGATATTTAAGAAATCATACCAAGAAGCATTCAACTATTAATTATCACAAAGAAACAATAGAAAATAATTGATTATATTTATACATTCTGTTAATATAATTAACTCTCACAATTATCATTTTCCATAATTATAATGGCGTTATTGGTGCATTTGTGCCATACTCCATATAATGGTGTTTCAGTTATAGGGGTGTGATTCTGTAATGTTGATCTGAGTGTTATATTAATGGAAACACACACACACACACACACACACACACACACACACACACACGTCTAAAAAGGTATTCACAGTTACACGTGGAGCAATTTTACATAAATAAATACGCATGTTTGACACCTATTTACACATATTCATACTTACCGACACACACGCAACTCTACACACACACACACACACATACACACACACACACACACACACACACACACACAGAGGTCAAAGGTCACGACGAATGACGTTACTCACGACCTCAGCCACTCCTGGTACTGTACCTTCAGAAATTGGTGTCTCAGGTCATTAACTCCTACACTTTCACTATATCACTACCCTCAAGTGAATTCCTCGGGACAAGACAAGGCTAAGTGTCACTTACATTTGAGTCGAGATTCATGAAAAAGTCGGTGAAAAACTGACTCTTATACTCACCTCGATCTAGGGCATCAATGAGGCTGTTATATTGAGTTTTAGATAAGGCACAGGTATATTTCCGGGTCAAGACAAGGCTATATTGAGTTAAGTGTAATATACCTCCGGGTCAATACAAGGCTATATAAAATTCAATAGAGGCAAAAATCATACCATGGAACATAAAAAGTTACCCCTGTGTTAACTTCCCTCACAAAAGTTCAATAATACTTCGCATATCCAATACCATCAACACAAGAGTAATGTTTTAGAAGCCATCAAAGTCGGGAATCATATATTAAATACAAAAACTAATGTTCAATTCATAAACCCTTCTGAACTTTATATGATTCTTGAGTTAAATTGTTTTCACCTGATGCACGACGTTGACCATTACCTGTCGTTGTTTGTAAATTAATTGCGTAAATAAAGTGTTTTGTGAAGTTATTTGTAAATTCGATGTGTAAATGATATAATTTCAATGGTGACCTGGAAATAAAAATCAAGATTTTGTTTAATTAAAAACTGACTCACTTTTCATACTGACAGGTGTAAACGTATTCTGGCACGTGTAAATGTACTCTGACAGGTGTAACGGTGCTTTGGCAGGTGCAAAAAATGTACTCTGACAAGTAATGGTAGTTTTATTGTAGTGTGTAGCCGAGTCGATGTGATAGTAACTTATTCATGCTGTAACGTAGTCGTCTTACCCCTTGAGTGCATTGTCTTAACCCCTTGAGTACATTCTCCTAAACCTCTGAGTACATTGCCTTAGCCTATTGAGTTCAATTTCTTAATCCCTTGAATACATTGTCTTAACTCCTTGAGTACGATGTGTTAACCTCTTGAGTACAGTATATTAACCCCTTAAGTACAGGGACTTATCGTTTTGAGTACAAGATTGGCTTAACTCCTTTATTACTGAGACTTAATCCATTGAATGCTATGACTTGACCCTTGAGTACTATGACTTAAGCCATTGAGTACAGTGACTTAAATTCTTGAGTACAGTGACTTAAATTCTTGAGTACAGTGACTTAACCTATAAAGAAAAACCACTTTACCCCTTGAATACAGTGAGTTAGCTTTTGAGTACGATTATTGAACCTCTTAAGTAAAGTAACTTAACTTTTAATTATGGCGATTTAACCTATGAGTAAGTAACACACACACACACACACACACACACACACACACACACCAAACTCTTAACTAATCCAACCTGCCGCCAACGTTGACAAAAATAGCATCAGGTTAGGTTAGGTTAGGTTAGGTTAGGTTAGATTAGATTAGATTAGGTTAGGTTAGGTTAGGTTAGATTAGGTTAGGTTAGGTTAAGTTAGGTTAGGTATTAGCAAGGTTTTGTAATATTAATCCTTGTATAGAAAATATAAATAATTTTTTTTCCATTCATCCACAGAATATATGGCATACGGTATCTTCTATTAGTAAACATAAGACATAAATAATAGTGTTAGGTTATGATAAATTGTGTAATAAATTAAGTTATAGAACATGGGATTAGGTGAATTATGCGTTGTTAAGCCACAGAGCAGAAAAAGATACGAGGGAAAAATAATTATACCTATGAGTTATTACACCACAGTGATCACCAGGTGGGTATTTTATCTCTCATTCAAAGGCAATTTACTGTATTGACTTATTATCCTCTAACTTAACCTAACCCAACCTAACCTAAGCCAACTTAACCTAACCCAACCAAACCTAACCTAACCTAACCTAACCTAATCTAACCTAACCTAGCCTAACCTAATCTAATCTAATCTAATCTAACCTAACCCAACCTAACCTAACCCAACCTAACCTAAGCCAACCCAACCTAACCCAACCCAACCTAACCCAACCTAACCTAACCCAACCTAACCTAACCCAACCTAACCTAAGCCAACCCAACGTAACCCAACCTAACCTAAGCCAACCTAACGTAACCCAACCTAACCTAACCCAACCTAACCTAACCCAACCTAACCTAAGCCAACCTAACCTAACCCAGCCTAACCCAACCCAACCTAGCCTAACCCAACCTAACCTAACCCAACCTAACCTAACCCAACCTAACCTAACCCAACCTAACCTAACCTAACCCAACCTAACCTAACCCAAGAAGATTGATAAGATACTCGTTCTAATTTGCCTTTTTTCAGCGTTATTTTCAAATGGCTTATGTGTAATGCGTGACAACAGACAGAAAGACAGAGCGATGGACAGGACAGACATAGACAGACAGACATACTGACAGTTATATAGATAAATAAATGTAAAGAAAGACATAAACAGATAAACAGATGGATAAACACACACACACACACACACACACACACACACACATATCAACTTTATAAAATTAACAACCACCAATAACTTTGCAACAAGAAGAAATTAATCAACTTCACCATTGCAACACAACACGAAAATAACCCAACTAACCACAATTACCTTTTGCAATATATGATGAAAAAAGAAAATAACAATTACCTTCATCTTTGCAACTTGAAAATCAATCATGGTTGCAACTCCTAACTCACTTACCAAGGCCACTGTGAATAGCTGAGTCCACAAAAGCCGCTGTAATGTTATCGATCGTTTATTGTAAAGTATTATTGAGAAATACATTTAAATTATAGTATATTGCGAACTGGTTATATGAACTGGTTATGTGAACTGGTTATATGGACTGGTTATGTGAACTGGTTATATGGACTGGTTATATGAACTAGTTATATGAAGTGGCTATTGCGCTGTAAATTTACCCGAGTCATTTATCATTTCCTATGTTCAGTATCGACTAAATTTATTGTGTGTATTATTCAGTGTGTGTTGCCTGTTGTTCCGTTGCCTGGGTGATGTGGTTAGGTTAGATTAGGTTAGGTTAGGTTAGGTTAGGTTAATTAAAACTAAGCAAAGTTCTTTTAATTTACGTTACGTTACATTAGGTATGATAAGGTTTGGATAGCCTGTAGCCTGTAGTGTGACGAGTTTTTTATCTGCCACGGAAAATCAAGGTTTGTGATTAAAATGAAAAACTTTATTACAATTTATTCACATTTCTCTCTCTCTCTCTCTCTCTCTCTCTCTCTCTCTCTCTCTCTCTCTCTCTCTCTCTCTCTCTCTCTCAGTATCTAAATAACACTCAGCTATAACACTAAAACACACACACACACACACACGCACACACACACACACACACACACACACACACACACATACACACACACACACACAGAGTGAACGACCAAAATATTCCTTCATTACACGTACCAACACTAACTCGGCAGCACAGTGAGTATATCAGGAGATATAACGCATATAATCATATTTCCTGAACGATATACTCAGTCTATGACCCGTGAGAGGCAATATACATTAATATGTTCAGAAATATGCGCTGTGTAGTTGGCATACGTGAGGACTCAGCATTTAAGGTATATCCAGTTTACTGTCGTTATACCTGGCTGGTGGTATAACGCAGTATATAAGGTGTATCTAGGTTACCCGTCAGATATACCTGGCTGGTGGTATAACACATGAACAGACAAGCAAACTCCCAAAAAATATCTAAATAGTGATTCACTCTCATTAAAACACAGAACACGGGGGAATTACCCTTAATAAAATATTTCTACTTGCCAACAAAATATAATTGTTTCTCTTACTTTACTCTCGTGACGTCATAATAATGGTAATACTCCTACAATGAAAATATAATTGAAGTAATTTGTTCAGGAGTTGTCAAGTTAATAATGAGTTGATGTAATGAGATGATGATGATGGTGGTGAAAGTTTGTAGCTCTCTCTCTCTCTCTCTCTCTCTCTCTCTCTCTCTCTCTCTCTCTCTCTCTCTCTCTCTCTCTTCCATACATAACGTAATACTAAATGGCTTCTAAATGTCTTCACACCTGAGATATTGATTAATGCCTTTTAATTGGTTTTACACCTGTCGTAATAATAAATGCCTGGTATTATTATAAGTGAGGTGGGATATAATGACGTCAGAGGTGAGAGATAATAACGTTAGAGGTGAGAGACAATGACACCAGACGTGAAAGATGATGACGTCAGGGGTGAGAGATAATGACGTCAGAGGTGAGAGATAATAACGTTAGAGGTGAGAAACAATGACATCAGACGTGAAAGATTATGACGTCAGGGGTGAGAGACAGATAGAGACATGAAAGAGAGAGATGGAGATAATTACATCAGTTTTGCGAGACAGACAGAAATAATTACGTCATAAGTGAGATACAGAGAGATAATATCGTCAAAGCTGAGAGACAGGAAGGAACACGAGGAGACAACGAGACAGACACTGTACTCGACCAACCTTTACTTTATCAAAGGTAAAAGCAGGTACACATTTACACCTTGGTGGACTAAAAATGGCCCGGGATCGAACCAGTGAACCCCTAAGACTGAAAACAAGCACTGTACCCACCCAGCCACCTTACACCTTTGAGTTAATATATCATCTACACTCACTATTGTATTATAGATCAGCACCAAGGAGAATACAATACCTGAGAAATACATTATATATTATTAATACCTGGAGGTCAATAGCAGAGACAGGTAGTATGTAATTAATTAAAAACTGAATAATGTCAATATTGTCAGCTTGTGTGAGGTTTCTGTCTGTCTGTCTGTCTATGTCTGTCTGTCTGTCTATTATTAACGCAACTCAACAAAGGAACACACTCACGAATTCCTACTTTCACGGCAGATAGCCTCGTTATGTTTCTCTTACGACTTAACACAAAAAACACCCATAACTTTTTAAACACACACACACACACACACACACACACACACACACACGTTTAAATGTCTATGATGGAATATGGACAAGACATGCCAACTCCATGAAAATGTGTCTGTCTTTTTTTTACCTGTCTGTGTGTCTGTCTGTTGCAAGTCTTAGCCATATATGACATACTGTACATGAGGCATTATTTAGATACGTCATCGATCACCTGACGATTAGAGGGGAAAGATAAACGGAGGTAGAGGTGAAGGGGAGAAAGGAAAAAGAGAGGAAGAGGGAGAGAAAGGGGGGAAAGGATAGGTAAGGGGGAAGAAGGGAAGGAATATAAAGAGAGGGAAGGGGAAAGAGAAGAGGATATGGAAGGGAAGGAAGGGGGAAGAGGAGAGGGAAGGGGGAAAAAGGGAGTTAAAGGGGAGGAAGGGAGAAGAGAAGAGAAGGGGATATAGAACAAGAAAGGTAGAAACGACCCTAGGAAAAGTGAAGTGAAAGAGGGAAGAAGGACAATAAAGGGAAGAATAAGGGGAGAAAAGGGAATTAAGGGAAGGGGGGGAGCGAATTAAGAGCTGGGGAAGGGGAATGGAATAGAAAAACAGACCAACACCACCTCATTCACCTTGATAATTCCCTTAATATAATACAATAAATAACACAATAAATTATCTTCATTATTTCAACAATCCTGGTAATTTGTAACCCATAAACGCGACTGTACCTGTAATGCTGTAATAGACTGTAATGGATTGTTATGGGAGGTGGTGTCTGGTCAGGAAATACAGGAAATAGTTGTAATTTTGCGTATTATTCCATTACGTTATGTGTATTAATGACAGTGTCTCTCTCTAGGCTCCTGGTATGTGTACTCTCTGGTAAAATGGTTCACCTGTCCTGCTAGGCCCCAGTACTATTAGACCCCAGTTCTAGTAGGTCTGAGTACCATTAGACCCCAGTAATTATGAGGTCTAAATAGTACTAGGCCCCCAGTACTATTAGACCCCATTTATAGTAGGTCTGAGTACCATTAGACCCCAGTAATTATGAGGTCTAAATAGTACTAGGCCCCAGTACTATTAGGCCCCAGTTCTAGTAGGTCTGAGTACCATTAGACCCCAGTAATTATGAGGTCTAAATAGTACTAGGCCCCAGTACTATTAGGCCCCAGCTCTAGTAGGTCTGAGTACCATTAGACCCCAGTAATTATGAGGTCTAAATAGTACTAGGCCTCCAGTAATTATGAGGTCTAAATAGTACTAGGCCTCCAGTAATAATAGGTTATGCTTAGATTAGGTTAGGTGTGTGTGTGTGTGTGTGTGTGTGTGTGTGTGTGTGTGTGTGTGGTCAGATATAGTTAAACAGTTCTCCAAAAGTATTTCGTTTAACTGATTGTCAACAACTTTTGTGGAGCGGTGAATACTGTATAAAGTTGTTGAGACATGATTATTTATGTTGTGAGAGTGGTGTTGTGAGAGTGGTGTTGTGAGAGTGGTGTTGTGAGAGTGGTGTTGTGAGAGTGGTGTTGTGAGAGTGGTGTTGTGAGAGTGGTGTTTTGGGAGTGGTGTTGTGAGAGTGGTGTTGTGAGAGTGATGTTGTGAGAGTGGTGTTGTGAGAGTGGTGTTGTGAGAGTGGTGTTGTGAGAGTGGTGTTGTGAGAGTGGTGGCAGTACTTCAGGTTTATAAGAGAGATAAAAGCGTTGTGAACTATATCAGTCAGTCAGTCAATCAGTCCACTCAGTCAACCACACCCTGTCAATCAATCAGTCAACCACACTCTGTCATTCAATCAGTCAATCAGTTGCAGGAGTCTATTAGTCCTTCAGTCAGTCCATTCAGTCAAATACAACCAATCACTTAGTCAATCAGACAGACAGACAGGTAAATGAGGTGGACAGGTGTGCGTGTTTCAGGTAATATTTCTCCTCATATCTGACCATTGTCTTTCACGTCACGATGGGTCGCTATTGACTTGACAGAGACACGATTATGTAACAGATAATGGTCATAGCTGTGGTCTGTGTGGGGTAATTCTCTCTCTCTCTCTCTCTCTCTCTCTCTCTCTCTCTCTCTCTCTCTCTCTCTCTCTCATTTTTTATAGTCATTCCATTAAAGAATTTACTAAACAATATTGGTTTATAACGTACATTTGACATTTTTACTCCCACACACACACACACATACACACACACACACACACACACACACACACACCTAATTTAACCTAACCTGATCTTCAACTAATAATTTTAACTAACTAGTGTGTGTGTGTGTGTGTGTGTGTGTGTGTGAAGTAAGCACTAAATTCTGACCTCGTGGGTACAGAAGTCACGTGACAGGAATCATAAACATGTAACAATATTAACACAACCCAAAGAATGTTAATCGTCTACCCTGAAGAACCTACTAGATCAGGGTAAGTCACGCAACAAACGAACAGACAGACAGACAAACAGACAGATGTTGTGGGACAGTGATGTTGATATTCGTACTTGACCTTGACATTATATACACAAAAGTCACCCACAAAAGCCCTGTTGGCTCTCCTTCTGAACCACGACCCCAGAGGATATAGACTCGTGAATCGGGAAGCATTTATGAGCAGAATAATGTATCAATATCTACTGCTGCTTCGGGTTCACGAGTCTGAATCATCAGGGTTCGTGGTTCAGGAGAAGCGGTAAAACTTTTGTGGATGACTGTAGATATGAATATACTGGCCCTGTACACTGTAGAGACAAGACATGCACACAGACAAACAAACATTGTGACTGCTTTATGCTTCTTACCAACAATAGTAAGAAAAATAAATAAAAAAATCTATTAATTTATGTATACACTGAACAGATATTCACAAAACATCTTGGAATTCCTTCAAAATAAGCAAATGATTTTTATTTCACAATCACACCTCATTTTCAACACATACTTCAATAGAAAACGGGCCACACGCAATGGAATATTTTAAGGGTATACCTTACTGAAAGGTGAGATCACTAAATCAATATCATGTTTATAGGGAGAGAGAGAGAGAGAGAGAGAGAGAGAGAGAGAGAGTTGTGAGGTGTATGTAGTGATGCAATAGTGGCTCTGTGTATCAAGGGTATTTTCTCTCTCTCTCTCTCTCTCTCTCTCTCTCTCTCTCTCTCTCTCTCTCTCTTTCTCTCTCTCTCTCTCTCCACAACTTTTTGACACGGTTTTCTTCACAGTTCATTCTCGTCCGCCTTTACATACACCGGCAGCTCAATCAACATTTCAACACAGCACACTCCCAAACGCTGCAGGGAAGTGCTCTCTCCTCAAGCCATGTTGCAATATGTAGTCAAACATCCAGGCGAGTTGGCCATAACCCATGATGTGCAACATTGCAATATCAAACAGAATATCTTACAAAGATATATTATCTAAGTTACCTATTGTTGCGATATTCAACATTGCAACACCAGACTGAGTAACATGCAAAGATACAGCATATAGTGGTACTCTCACGTACGATATATAACATTGCAATACGAAGCAGGATAATTTACAAACATACATCATCAGCAGTTATTTCTCGGCATGATATACACAGTTGCAATACCATGCAATACATCAAGCAAGAACAGATCATCTAAAAAACCAACAGAGTTAAGCGGACTATATATAAATATACACCCCAGACAGCAAAACCCCATGGACCACTACCGCCAAATATGCAAAAGAGTTCGTGTTAGCCAAAATGATTTCGCTATAATCAGGCGAGAGACGACAATTCACGAAATATGAAAATTGTTCCGACTATTAAGGCGACAGTACGAAGGAAGACTGTGGGGTGCTAACTGTTGCGTTGCGTTGCGTTGCGTTTATGGGATGTCTTGTGTTTCCGTGTGTGTGTGTGTGTTTGAATTGCCTATTGGGGTCAACAAACGCCTCATGACGATCCGAATCCCACTGAATGACTCAAGTTATGCCTTCTTCATCAGTGCTTACGCCCCAACACTCGATGCAGAGGATGATATCAAGGAGGCCTTTTACGCCGACCTTGACAGAGTGCTAACCTTTATCCCCAGAGAAGATCAGGTTGTGCCTCCTTGGTGACTTCAATGCCAGAGTTGGCAGAGATGCTGACATATAGCAGGGAACCATAGGGAGAAACGTCGTGACTTGTACATGCCTTTCAATGACCATACTAAGGCCTTCGACTCGGTCAACAGTGAAGCCCTTTGGCGGACCCCAAGTCGTTTTGGTTGTCCTTTAAAATTCATCGCCATTCTCAGGCACCTCCACGATGGCATAAACACCAGTGTCTTGCACAATGGCACCCAGTCTGAGTTCTTCCCCATCCAAACGGGGGTAAAACAAGGATATGTACTGGCACCAACTTTCTTTTTCCATTTTTTTGGCTGCGTTCCTTTTTCATGCTAGTGCCAATTTAGCCAACGGGGTGGAAATCCAGTACCGGATGAAGGGACTTTTCAACATAAGACGACACTGAACGCAACCTACAGGAGATCCTGAACACCTACGCAGATGCATATGCACACTTCGGCCTTGAGATGAATGTATGAAATACTCAGATTCTCTTTCAGCCTGCCCCTGGTTCAGCCACACCTCCACCATCCATCCAGCTTAACGGTTCTACCCTCTCTAATGTTACCCACTTTCAGGATCTCGGCTCCCACCTGTCTACCACCACGGACATCGATGAAGAGACTCAACATCGGATCAGATGTGCATCTCAAGCCTTTGGCAGTCTCCGTTCCCATGTCGTCAGCTGTAGGGAGCTGGAATTATCTACAAAGCTGCACGTATATGGAGCAGTGGTCCTGCCCACCCTGATGTATGGCAGCGAGACATGGATCACATACAAGAGGCACCTCAAGGCACTTGAAAACTTTCACCAACGTAGTCTACGTTCCATCCTCCGAGTTTGCTGGGAAGACAAGAGAACAAATGCCAATATTCTCGCTGACACCAACTGTAGGAGCATCGAGGCTACCATTATCCATGAACAACTACGTTGGACTGGTCATGTTACCCGCATGGACGACAGTAGACTGAAAAAGCAGCTACTTTACAGTCACCTAACGAATAATAAACGTAACGCAGACGGGCAACTTAAAAGGTATAAGGATAGTCTTAAGACAAACCTGAAAAGTGCCAAATCGACCCCCTCACCTGGGAGACGATCACTCTACACCGTAACGCTTGGAGGAGCACCACAGGAGGTGGTGTCAATATTTTTGAGTTAGCCCGACTGCATGCTGAGGCAGACAAGCGCCAGCGCCCTAAAGATGGTGCCGCTGCCCCTCCCGCACTAGATGTAGCCCTCCGCACGTGCAACATCTGTGGACGGCCCGCCGGCCCCGTATCTGACTTTAATTCACCTCAGCGCTCACCAACGAAGGTGACATCTTTAAGAACTCATATCATTGTATCACAGCAGTATGATCGTTATACTCGATTCCGTGTGACAGCAAAGTAGTAGTAGTGCGTGCGTGTGTGCGTGCGTGTGTGCGTGTGTGCGTGCAGCTCAGGAGTTAATCATCATTTTTCATAATTTTTTGTATTTCATTCAATTTTTAGGTCTCTCACAACACAGCCGGCTCTCTCACAATACAGCCGGCTCTCTCACAACACAGCCGGCTCTCTCACAACACAGCCGGCTCTCTCACAACACAGCCGGCTCTTTCACAACACAGCCGGCTCTCCCACCACACAGCCGGACCTCCCACAACACAGCCGGCTTTCCCACAACACAGCCGCCTCTCTCACAACACAACCGGCTCTCTCACAAAGCCGGCTCTCCTACAACACACCCGGCTCTCACACACCCGGCTCTCTCACACACCCGGCTCTCTCACACACCCGGCTCTCTCACACACCCGGCTCTCTCACGCACCCGGCTCTCACACACCCGGCTCTTTCACACACCCGACTCTCTCACACACCCGGCTCTCTCACACACCCGTGTCTCTCACACACCCGTGTCTCTCACACACCCGGCTCTCTCACACACCCGGCTCTCTCACACACCCGGCTCTCTCACACACCCGGCTCTCTCACACACCCGGCTCTCATACACACCCGGCTCTCTCACACACCCGGCTCTCACACACCCGTCTCTCTCACACACCCGGCTCTCTCACACACCCGGCTCTCACACACCCGGCTATCACACACCCGGCTCTCTCACACACCCGGCTCTCACACACCCGGCTCTCACAATACAATCAAGATAAGTGATATGTCCTCCACCATACATCAGACAGTATACAAACACACACACACATACTTGTACACATACACACTCTCACACGCATGTAAGCATACACACACACACACACACACACATACAATACAGACACACATGTACACATAGACACACTGTCATGATAAGGGACGGGGCTTTACACCATACATCATGGATAATATTATATAACATTACACACTCTCTCTCTCTCTCTCTCTCTCTCTCTCTCTCTCTCTCTCAGACACACACACACACACATAAACAATATCCATAGTATATAAGGTTGAATAATACTAAAATACTCTTTACATACTTATAATGCTTTAAACGCAAGCTATAATCAATCTTATGACTTTCTAAATAATAAGAATATCAGCAGACTTCAATATATAAATCTCAGTGTTTGGTGTTTTAGTTGTGTGTTTGCTTGTGTATGTGGTTGTTTGCTCTACACGGATACAATTCTGAAAACACGGATGAAACGTGTCATGGAAATGTTTATAATTTGACCCCAATTGACCTCCTCAAAAATTGGTTGTACCTCAGGAAAAACCTCTCGACTTTTATTTTTTATTTTGTTTGTTTGGTTTATTTGTTTGTATGTTCGTTGTTCCTCCGCTCTACCACGGGTTTTAACATAATACACTTTTGGAATTTATTAATGTTCATTTATTTCCACGCACAAATATTTTTTTTATCCAAGGACGGAAATAACCTATGTAGCTACACGCATTCCGGTTAAATAAACATCATAAAAATAAATAACCGGACAACATCGAGTAATAACAGTTAGTTTTTTTTAATAATAAGACTCGGCCATAAACCTTTCTACCTAAAGTATAATAATTAATCTAAAGATTTTCAAAATAATCATTCCTCCTATTTGGCCGGGATCTCCAGAGGCCCAAACAACACCTCGGACTTTCACCAGACTTTCTCCTGCCCCTTGGAGACAGAAAGTTGCCGTAGAATTATTGGGTTTATTCATAACCAATCTCCCTTCTTTCCCTCTTTCTCTCCTCTCTCCTTATTCCTCTCCTCTTCCATCTCTCTCTCTTCTCCTCTTCTCTCATGCCTCTTCCTCGTCCCCTACTCTCCCAGCCTATCTTCTTCTCCTTACCTCTTTTCTCTCTCCGTCTCCCTCCTCCTCTCCCTCACCTCTCCTTCCTCTCTCTCTCCATCCTCCTCTCCCTCATCTCTCCCTCCTCCTCTCCCTCACCTCTCCCTCTTCCTCTCCCTCACCTCTCCCTCCTCCTCTCCCTCCTTCTCTCCCTCACCTCTCCCTCACCTCTCCCTCCTCCTCTCCTTCACCTCTCCCTCACCTCTCCCTCACCTCTCCCTCCTCCTCTCCCTCACCTCTCCCTTCTCCTCTCCCTCACCTCTCCCTCCTCCTCTCCCTCCTCCTCTCCCTCTTCCTCTCCCTCACCTCTCCCTCCTCCTCTCCCTCCTCCTCTCCCTCCTCCTCTCCCTCACCTCTCCCTCCTCCTCTCCCTCCTTCTCTCCCTCACCTCTCCCTCACTTCTCCCTCACCTCTCCCTCCTCCTCTCCCTCACCTCTCCCTCCTCCTCTCCCTCCTCCTCTCCCTCCTCCTCTCCCTCACCTCTCCCTCCTCCTCTCCCTCCTTCTCTCCCTCACCTCTCCCTCACTTCTCCCTCACCTCTCCCTCCTCCTCTCCCTCTTCCTCTCCCTCACCTCTCCCTCCTCCTCTCCCTCCTCCTCTCCCTCCTCCTCTCCCTCACCTCTCCCTCCTCCTCTCCCTCCTTCTCTCCCTCACCTCTCCCTCCTCCTCTCCCTCCTCCTCTCCCTCCTTCTCTCCCTCACCTCTCCCTCACTTCTCCCTCACCTCTCCCTCACCTCTCCCTCCTCCTCTCCCTCCTCCTCTCCCTCCTCCTCTCCCTCACCTCTCCCTCCTCCTCTCCCTCACCTCTCCCTCCTCCTCTCCCTCCTTCTCTCCCTCACCTCTCCCTCACCTCTCCCTCACTTCTCCCTCACCTCTCCCTCACCTCTCCCTCACCTCTCCCTCCTCCTCTCCCTCCTCCTCTCCCTCACCTCTCCCTCACCTCTCCCTCACCTCCCCCTCCTCCTCTCCATCCTCCTCTCCCTCACCTCTCCCTCACCTCTCCCTCACTTCTCCCTCACCTCTCCCTCACCTCTCCCTCACTTCTCCCTCACCTCTCCCTCCTCCTCTCCCTCACCTCTCCCTCCTCCTCTCCCTCACCTCTCCCTCCTTCTCTCCCTCACCTCTCCCTCCTCCTCTCCCTCACCTCTCCCTCCTCCTCTCCCTCACCTCTCCCTCCTTCTCTCCCTCACCTCTCCCTCACTTCTCCCTCACCTCTCCCTCCTCCTCTCCCTCACCTCTCCCTCACCTCTCCCTCTCCTCTCCCTCACCTCTCCCTCACTTCTCCCTCACCTCTCCCTCCTCCTCTCCCTCCTCCTCTCCCTCCTCCTCTCCCTCACCTCTCCCTCCTCCTCTCCCTCACCTCTCCCTCACCTCTCCCTCCTCCTCTCCCTCCTCCTCTCCCTCACCTCTCCCTCCTCCTCTCCCTCCTTCTCTCCCTCACCTCTCCCTCACCTCTCCCTCCTCCTCTCCCTCAGATGAAATATTAGTGGAGCTCTCAACCTGTCTGGAGAGTGAGAGCAAGAACGACTTGTGTTCGCCACTTCCTGCCTGTCTCTTTACTGTCCACACCTGTTTGTATGTCTGTCTGTTTACTGTCCACACCTGTTTGTATGTCTGTCTGTTTACTGTCCACACCTGTTTGTATGTCTGTCTGTTTACTGTCCACACCTGTTTGTATGTCTGTCTGTTTACTGTCCACACCTGTTTGTATGTCTGTCTGTTTACTGTCCACACCTGTTTGTATGTCTGTCTGTTTACTGTCCACACCTGTTTGTATGTCTGTCTGTTGTTTGTATGTCTGTCTGTTTACTGTCCACACCTGTTTGTATGTCTGTCTGTTTACTGTCCACACCTGCTTGTATGTCTGTCTGTTTGCTGTCTACACCTGTCTGGCTTTTTAATGTCAATAGCTGATAGGAAGAGAGTAGAAAGAAGAAGCGAAGACAGGAAGAAAGATTTTAGATACAGATGGGGAGAGGAATAGAGAGAGAGAGAGAGAGAATAGAGAGAGAGAGAGAGAGAATAGAGAGAGAGAGAGAGAGAGAATAGAGAGAGAGAGAGAGAGAATAGAGAGAAAGAGAGAATCGACTACACACACACACACACACACACATACACAAACTACTACTACTACTACTACTACTACTTTGCTGTCATCGAGTATGAAGGTCGTCCAGCTATTATACAATGATATATGAGTTATTGAAGATATCCACAGGTGTTGTACGTGTGGGGGGCTACATCTAGTGCGGGAGGGAGGGCGGCAGCGTCTTTCCGGCGTTGGTGCTTGTCTGCCTCGGTTTTCAGTCGGGCTAACTCGAAAATATTGACACCTTCTCTGTCCCATCCCATTCCCCTCCTCCCTCCTCTCTCTCACCTACCTTCCTTCACTCTCTCCCTCTTCTGCCTCCCTTTCCACTTTCTCTCATGATTCTTCTCCTCCCTCCTATTACTCTTCTTCCATTTTTCTATCTCACTTTCCTCTCACCCTTTTCGCCTCCCTCTCATTCTTCCATTATCTCTTTCACACTCTCTCTCTCTCACCCCTCTTTCAATTCATTCTTCTCTCCCTCTTATACATAACTTCTCCATCTCATCCCACTCACCCCTTCCCTCCCCCCTCTCATCTCCCTCCCCCGCCCCTCTCATCTCCCTCTCTCCTACTCTCAAGTGGCCGTTTCCCTCTCTCACCCCTCTTTCAATTCAATCTTCTCTCCCTCTTATACATAACTTCTCCATCTCATCCCACTCACCCCTTCCCTCCCCCCTCTCATCTCCCTCCCCCGCCCCTCTCATCTCCCTCTCTCCTACTCTCAAGTGGCCGTTTCCCTCTCTCACCCCTCTTTCAATTCAATCTTCTCTCCCTCTTATACATAACTTCTCCATCTCATCCCACTCACCCCTTCCCTCCCCCCTCTCATCTCCCTCCCCCGCCCCTCTCATCTCCCTCTCTCCTACTCTCAAGTGGCCGTTTCCCTCTCTCACCCCTCTTTCAATTCATTCTTCTCTCCCTCTTATACATAACTTCTCCATCTCATCCCACTCACCCCTTCCTTCCCCCCCTCTCATCTCCCTCCCCCGCCCCTCTCATCTCCCTCTCTCCTACTCTCAAGTGGCCGTTTCCCTCTCTCACCCCTCTTTCAATTCATTCTTCTCTCCCTCTTATACATAACTTCTCCATCTCATCCCACTCACCCCTTCCTTCCCCCCCTCTCATCTCCCTCCCCCGCCCCTCTCATCTCCCTCTCTCCTACTCTCAAGTGGCCGTTTCCCATTTTCTTTAAAGTAATCAAAAGTGTGGGAAGCTAATTTACTACCTGCAGGATAATCAGGTACTGAGACCCGTAACTTCTTGAGGCACTTTTAAGACGAGGGGGAGGGGAAGGGGGAGAGGGGGGGAGGGGGGAGGGGAAGGGGAAGAAGAGGGACAGGAGAACGAGGAGAAGAAAGAGGACGGTGATAAGGAGGAAGAGGAAGTAAGAAGAGGGGAAGAAGTGGGAGAAGAAGGAGGTAGAAGAAGAAAAAAGGAGAGATAATGAGAGAAAATTTAAGGGGAGAAAGAGGAAGAAGGGGAAGAAAAATATAGAAGACAGCAAAAGGAGACAATGAGAAGGAAGGGAGAATTAGTGTAGGAAGGAGAATGAAAGAAGAAATGAGGAGGAAGAGAGGAAGAGGTGGAGGAGAAGAAGAGAGGAAGAGGAGGAGGAGGAGGAGGAGCTGGAAGAAGAATAAAAAAGAAAAAAGGAAGAAACTGGATAAGGACAAGTCTCAGTTTGTGTCTGTCGCCATATTTGTATCCTATTATGAGTTGGTCAGATACTTTCATGTCCAGATAGATAGATAGATAGATAGACAGACAGACAGACAGATAGATAGTGTCTCTGTATGTGTGGCATCATATCGACACTTCATCTCTATGCTGTAAAATAAGTGTGTCAGATATTTCACGCCTCCAGTCAGACGGAGATATACGGGGCCAGAAGATCTTGTTATCCATCTTCCTGTCGCGGTCTGCAGTGAGTTGTTGACAAATACTTACAGTCTCAGGGCAGTTTGGAGGCCATTTTAGCTTCCATATTTATTTCATTCTGGGAGATTATTGAGATGGGGGAGGAACAGATGATGGGGTGGGTGGGTTGGGGTGGGTTGGGGTGGGTTGGGGTGGGTTAGGTTCATATTAAGTAAACCATATACCTGTTCTTAAGGAATAATTACAGGAAATATTTAACGTAAAACCTTTTGAGAATTTACCTTTCGTGTTGTCTCTTAAATAAACTAGTAAACAAAGATGGTAGAGTCTCAATGCAATTTTTACTCCATTTTAGAACTTTAATACACACACACACACACACACACACACACACACACACACACACACACACACAGTTACAGCAAATCATGAACTCAGTAACTTGTAAGTCTGGGATTCTCGAGAGATCATTTTCAGGACGAGATCCCCCGGTAATGTGAACCAACTCCACGCCATTACAACTCTTAACAGCCAATTTCATCTGGCGGGAGAGTTAACGAGCGTGATATTAAAACCATCTCACCAGGTCTTAACAAGTCTGGTTCCTTCTCTATAACTCTTACTACTCTGCTTCATTAAGGTAAGCTAAAGGTGGGTTAGGTTAGGTTAGGTTAGGTTAGGTTAGGTTGCGGTGGGTTAGGTTAGGTTACGGTGGGTTAGGTTAGGTTACGGTGGGTTTGGTTAGGTTAGGTTACGGTGGGTTTGGTTAAGTTGCGGTGGGTTAGGTTAGGTTACGGTGGGTTTGGTTAAGTTACGGTGGGTTTGGTTAGGTTAGGTTACGGTGGGATTGGTTTGGTTAGGTTAGGTTTTTCTAGTACTATCGACACTCCCATTAAACACACACACATGCATACACATACACACTACTACACACGTACATAAACATAAACACACACACACACATACGAGCACACACACATACACACATACACACTAAGGAATATTTACCATGTTCCTCCCTCTTTCCTTTCTTTCTAAAAACAAAAATACTCACTAATTTCCCTAATGCCTGGACACCAGATTATCCCCAAGTCGTAAAGTTATCAACCTTGTAGGTGTAAGAAAGTGCCATGCGAACCAACCCAGTAAAGGCGATAACCGTATATACACAGAGGTCCAGCATAACCCTTAGAGGAGGTGCAGGAAAAAAAAAAAAGATATTTTCCTGAACCAAGGTTATCAGATCTGTTGTGGACAAGAAAGTGCCATGGGAATTACTGCAATAAAGGTGTTGATCCCATCTGTCTTGTGGGTTAATTTGGGCTTTAAGGGACGTCCTTGAAAAGCATGTTTTCTGGACCTACACAGACTATTCCTACCTGGAGGGTCTCTCGGGAACTGTCTCTCACCCACCCCTCCCCCTTCCCCCCCAGGTGAGGTACAGGTTAAGTCTCTCTTGTCTCTCCCAGGTGTGATTGAGAGATTCCCCCCCCCCCTCTCTCTCTCTCTCTCTCTCTCTCTCTCTCTCTCTCTCTCTCTCTCTCTGTTTCAAACCTAAGGAGAGATAAAATGAGGCAAATGAAGAGAGAAAGAGAGAGAGAGAGAATAGTAAGAAAAACAAAAGGAAGGAGAAAGAGAGAAGAAAGAGGAGAGGATAACAATTGGGTGTTGACGGAAATAAACCAAAATAGAGTGAGAGATAATGAGACTTAATGAGGAGAAAGAGAATAGAGAGAGAGAGAGAGAATGAAAAACGAAGACAGTGATGGGGTGATTAAGTAGTTGAAGTTATTAAGCAGACAATTAACTTACATACAACACATACATACATACATACATACTATACATACATACATATATACATACATACATACATACATACATACATACATACATACATAAAATCACGTTTTATTTAACTCAGATGGGGGACTGAAGCAAAAATCTCTCACCTTCACTTAACTTACCTTCAGGGGATATAGTGATGGTCTTTATACTAACGAGAGGGGAGTGTGTGTGTGTGAGTGTGTGTGTGTGTGTGTGTGTGTGTGTGTGTGTGTGTGTACAGTTTTCATGAATTATGTCTAAATAATAATCTCTCTCTTACACCTTTGCCATACATACATACATACATATACGCACACACTTATACACACACACATAAACATACAAAACTTTAACTTATTTGCATACATACACACACACACGCACGAAATATACTTACATACTTATAGAAATACACTTAAATACATACACACATACACAAACATATTTACCTATAGAAATAAATACACTTGTACACACACACACATACATACACACATATACTCACACTTACACGCATACATACATACATAAAGACTCACATTCACACATTTACTGTATATACATAAATGGAAATATACAAATACATTCATATATACGAACAAGAGTCCCTCATACACACATACATACATATAGATAAAATACACAGATCGAAGCACAGACATGTGTATTTTTTTACATATATCAGATAAAAAGAAATTTACACACTCAGGTTAATTCACATGTAAACACTACACATATACACATTCAGACATACACACTTATACACACACTTAAACATAATCAAACATACTGTACATACTCAGACATACACACTCAGGTACTCACACACACTCTCTGACATACACATTCAAACACACACACACGCACACACCCATATGCAATATTCATACAAGGTCACGAAATATTTCTCCGCTTACGACTAATGTCCCCACTCTCTCTCTCTCTCTCTCTCTCTCTCTCTCTCTCTCTCCAACACAACAAATCTCTCTGAACATTCCCACAGCTAACTACCACCACGACGGACATCCTAACTGCCTCATTAGGTTGTTGACGGCTTTACCCACCATGAAAGGTGGCCGTGGAAGGGGAGGGGGAGGGGAGGGGAGGGTCATTGAGAGTCCATAGGAGGAGAAAGGGGGAATAGGGAAGGTAGAGGATTAAAGCAGGGGAGAGGGAGAGAGGGAGGGAATGAGGGAGAGAAGGAGGTGGAGAGTGGAGGGAGGAAAGGAGGGAGAGAGGAAGGGAAGGAGGGAGGGAGGGAAGGTGGGAGGGAGGGAAGGAGGTGGAGAGTGGAGGAAAGGAAGGAGGGAGGGAGGGAAGGAGGGAGGGAGGGAGGGAAGGAGGGAGGGAGGGAAGGAGGTGGAGAGTGGGAGAAGGAGGGAGAAGGAGGGAGAGAGGGAGGGAGGGAAGGAGGAGGGGAGGGAGGGGGAGGAGGGAAGGAGGGAGGGAGGGAAGGAGGTGGAGAGTGGAGGAAGGGAAGGAAGGAGGGAGGGAGGGAAGGAGGGAGGGAGGGAAGAAGGGAGGGAGGGAGGGAAGGAGGGAGAGAGGGAGGGAAGGAGGGAGAGAGGGAAGGAGGTGGAGATTGGAGGGAGGGAAGGAGGGAGGGGGAGGGAGGGAAGGAAGGAGTGAGGGAGGAAGGGAAGGAAGGAGATGGAGAGTGGAGGGAGGGAAGGAGAGAGGGAGGGAGAGAGGGAAGGAGGTGGAGAGTGGAGGGACGAAAGGAGGGAGAGAGGGAGGGAGAGAGGGAAGGAGGTGGAGAGTGGAGGGACGAAAGGAGGGAGAGAGGGAGGGAAGAAGGGAGGGAGGGAGGGAAGGAGGGAGAGAGGGAGGGAAGGAGGGAGGGAGGGAAGGAGGGAGGGAGGGAGGGAAGGAGGGAGAGAGGGAGGGAGGGAGAGAGGGAAGGAGGTGGAGAGTGGAGGGAGGAAAGGAGGGAGAG
This sequence comes from Homarus gammarus, assembly GCA_958450375.1. NCBI lineage: Eukaryota > Metazoa > Arthropoda > Malacostraca > Decapoda > Nephropidae > Homarus > Homarus gammarus. The sequence goes on from CAUDMG010002686.1 coordinate 81,986, forward strand.
AGGAAGGGAAGGAGGGAGGGAGGGAAGGTGGGAGAGAGGGAAGGAGGTGGAGAGTGGAGGGAGGAAAGGAGGGAGAGAGGGAGGGAAGGAGGGAGGGAGGGAAGGAGGGAGAGAGAGAGGGAGGGAAGGAGGGAGAGAGGGAGGGAAGGAGGGAGGGAGGGAAGGAAGGAGGGAGAGAGAGAGGGAGGGAAGGAGGGAGAGAGGAAAGGAGGTTGAAAGCGTAGGGAAGGCCATAGTATGTCCAGGAGGAAGGGAGGAGGAGGGAAAGGGAGTAGGAGTCGAGGTGAGAGGCTTCATGCAGGAGGAGGGAGTGGGAAGGGGGGGGGAGGGAGGGGGAGGGGGAAGAGGGAGGGGGAGAATATCATGATTCACGGTAATGGTTGGTGGTGGCGGTGAAGTGATGGAAAGAGGTCATTTAGGGTCACAGTTGAGTTCATGATGGAGATGGAGAGACTGTTAAGGTCACCACTAGCCTGACCCACCACGAGGTCACCACTACCTTGACCCACCACCAGGTCACCACTACCTTGACCCACCACGAGGTCACCACCACCTTGACCCACCACCAGGTCACCACTACCTTGACCCACCATCGAGGTCACCACTACCTTGACCCACCACCAGGTCACCACTTCCCTGACCCACCACCAGGTCACCACCAACTTGACCCACCACTAGGTCACCACTACCTTGACCCACCACCAGGTCACCACCAACTTGACCCACCACCAGGTCACCACCAATTTGGCCCACCACTAGGTCACCACCACCTTGACCCACCACTAGGTCACCACAACCTTGACTCACCACCAGGTCACCACTTCCCTGACCCACCACCAGGTCACCACCAACTTGACCCACCACCAGGTCACCACCACCTTGACCCACCACTAGGTCACCACTACCTTGACCCACCACGAGGTCACCACTACCTTGACCCACTCCAAGGTTCCTTAGTGGTTGAGAGGGTTGCTTGTGTCTAAGGAGATGGGAAGGGGAGCGGGGGAAGGGTGATGGAAGAGGTGAGGAAAGGGAGGAGGAGAAAGGGGTTAAGGGGAATACTACCACTTAAAAGCTTATCACCATTACTTAGAAATTGGTTACGTCTTGACAATTTATAAGGCTATCGTTCACTTATAAACGAGTCATCATTACTTAATGGTGATGGTATATCTACTTTATCATCTTCATTACTTTACATTACTTTATATCGTCTCTGCCACTAATAACCATATATAATCACTACCATTAACACTATTAAAGTCATAACATACAGGGCTTAGATCATCGGTATTACTTATACTACTAATAAAAATTATTTAATTTATCACTTGATACTTATAAATTAACCCAAATAACTAAAACTACTTATATTATTACTTACAATTCATATATCATTTTTCTTACTTATAAAAGTGAAAGAGCTTATAAGTAAGGACCGTGGAAGACACTTCAGTTCCCCCCACTCTTGCAAAATTCTCTCCACAACTCAACCTGGATCCTGACCTGGCCGTCCAATAACTCCGGGTTGCCAGACGGCAGGGCCCCACTTAGCGTGCGCCCCGCTGCGTCCAGGCAAAACACAACTCCCGCAACATGCATACGCAATATCACACTCAGGAATGCCAATGTTTCGGAAACAAGACCAAATTGGATTAGAATAGTGTGCGAAAGATTATTCACCGTGCGGAAAGTACAAGCAAGGTTAGTGGTACTGGTTGTGTGTTGATGGAACAGTGAGAACAGTGAGTAAGTGGAAAGGTAGAAAGTTTTATGGTGTACACGGCTTTAAATGAGAGTTTGTGTATGTTCTTCTGTTTGGTGTGTGTGTGTGTGTGTGTGTGTGTGTGTGTGTAACTCGGCACTTCTCAACACACGAGGTACAAGAACTCGTCCTCACATTCCTACATGTGTGTCTTTACATTTTCACACATATTCACAAACGCACACACACACACACATACACACACACACACACACACACACACACACACGCGTGCATACACATGTTGGAATATGCAAATGAAAATCACAGCATGTCTAAAATGACCTATATCCATCCATCTATCTGTCTGTCTGTCTGTCTGTCTGTCTGTCTGTCTGTCTGTCTGTCTTGATAATAATAATAGTAATAATAATAAACCTTGGACCCTATTATTTTTTTATTCACAGTGTCTGGGGTGTATGCAAATTACATAGACTGTCTGCAGAAAACATACTCACAGCATCTATGGATCAGCCAAGCCATGCACTCCCTCACTCTGAAAAAATTATGCAAATTCCCTATCCGGAGTCCATGCAAAATATGATCTGCGTGTCATCGTATTATGTATATGTCTGTATGAAGTTTATACATACACATTCATACATACACACTCACACACTCATTGAAATACAGAAACAAACAAATATTTTAAAGCTTATATCGTGTATGTATAAAACACTTACCACACACACACACACACACACACTTAAACAGAAACAAACACCCAAACATACACACAAACAAATAAAAAAAATCACACACACACACACACACACACACAGCAAACTTAACGCACAAAATACGCAAAACTTATGAATCTCCTCGAAAGCGTAAACATGCAAATTCCATACACCCGCTAGACACCTCCTCATGCAAATTCATACCAGGGTCATTTTCGCCAGATTGGGAGAGATGCCCAGAGCAGTTAACAGGTCGGCGGTGGAGGGGTGTTGGTGGGGGTAGGGATGGGTGTTGATGGGGGTTGGTGAGTGGGGATTTGTGGGTGTGGATGAGAGTTTTTGGGGGTGACGATGGGTGGATGGGGTTTTGGTGGGGGGGGGGGGGGTCCGGAGTTGGGATGGGGGTAGGGGTGTGGAGATGGGGGAATGGGTGATAGGTGGGTAGTTTTGAGGTAGTTTTGGGGAGTAGTGTTGCTAGTGTTTTATGAATACTGTCCACCCCCTCTGTTCACCCCCTCTGTTCACCCCCCTCTGTTCACCCCCTCTGTTCACCCCCTCTGTTCACCCCCT
>CAUDMG010002686.1:90000-117500 GCA_958450375.1 Homarus gammarus
TCTCACGTCTTGCTCATGTCTTCCTCACGTCTTCCTAACGTCTTTTTCATATCTTCCTCACGTCTTCTTTACGTCTAACTAATGTCTTCCTCACGTCTTTTTCATGTCTCCCTAACGTCTACCTCACGTCTTCCTCACGTCTTCTTCACGTCTACCTCACATCTTCCTCTCGTCTTCCTCACGTCTTCCTCACGTCTTCCTCACGTCTTCTTCATGTCGTCTTCATGTCACTCGGTCCAGCAGCACCAGAAGCCATACGTCGTGATGGTAACAGGGGTCGGCTTTCCTCTAAATTCAATTACGTGAGGCCAACCACTCCTCCCCCTCTCCTTACTCCCCACCTCCCCCCCCTCTCCTTACTCCCCACTCTCGCTCCCCCTCCTTACTCCCCACCTCCTCCCCCTCTCCTTACTCCCCACCTCTCGCTCCCCCTCCTTACTCCCCACCTCCTCCCCCCTCTCCTTACTCCCCACCTCTCGCTCCCCCTCCTTACTCCCCACCCCCTCCCCCTCTCCTTACTCCCCACCTCTCGCTCCCCTTCTCCTTACTCCCCACCCCCTCCCCCCTCCTTACTCCCCACCCCCTCCCCCTCTCCTTGCTCCCCACCTCTCGCTCCCCCTCCTTACTCCCCACTCCCTCCCCCTCTCCTTACTCCCCACCTCTCGCTCCCCTTCTCCTTACTCCCCACCCCCTCCCCCCTCCTTACTCCCCACCCCCTCCCCCTCTCCTTTCTCCCCACCTCTCGCTCCCCCTCCTTGCTCCCCACCTCTCTCCTCCTCCCCCTTCCTTCCTCTATTACTCCTACTCCTCCTCTTACTGCTTCTCTCTCCTCCTCTCTTTCCATCTCACTACCCTTCCTACCTTCTTTTTTTCCTCTTTTTTCTTTTCCTCTCTCTCCCTGTCTCTCTCTATCCTTCCTACCTTCCACCTATTCTCCCTCTTTCCCCCTTTCCTTCCCCCTTTCCTCCTCATCTTCATTTCTCTTTTTCTCCGTTCCCTAACTTCCTTCTACTTGTTTCTTCTGTCCTCCTTCCCATTTCCTTCTTTTCTCTCCTTACACATCCTTCCTTCCTCTTCTCTCTCCCCCTTCCTTTCCACCCCCACTTTCCCTTTCTTCTCCTTTCTCTCTACTCCTCCCTATTCTCACCTCTTCCATTCCCCTCTTCCTCTCCCCCCCCTTCCCCTCTTTCTCTCCCCCCCCCCTCCCTTCCCCTTTCCCGGGCAGCTCGCCAAACACACATACACACAACCCTCGCCTCCCCCCACCCCACCACGACACCATCCACTCCCACCAAACTCTGATATATATTCACTCAGACACCCTGCCTCTCTCTCTCTCTCTCTCTCTCTCTCTCTCTCTCTCTCTCTCTCTCTCTCTCTCTCTGGTTGAATACTGTAGTTCTTCATGTCTGACGCTGCGACTCAAGAAGATCTAGAGCCGAGGATAACATATGTTTATTTAAGTTATCTTACTGATGGGAGCAGAAGTATCGTATATGTTTGATTCTTATCTTAAAGAGGGTACAAAATTACACATGTGCTCTAAGGGATAACATTATGTGCTTAACAGTTATCGTACTCAAGGGACAAACTATCGAATGTGTTAGGAAAATTAAAAAAAAAAAAAGAATATCAGGTAAGGGTTGCTGTGGTCGAGTAGTTACATCACTCTTTTCCCGTCATAAGTGTCTCTGGTTCGTGTCCTGTGTGCCCCTAACACACCCAGCTGTGACTAGGTACCTGACTTTACAGTTTGGGGTTTAGTTGAGGTCTAGTGCAGTGCTGGTCTATTGCGTATTGTATTCGTACTGCCCATAATGAGAAGTCATGGGCATAATTATAGCATGTTTACAACAGCTATCGTACTCAAGGGGTAAAATTATCATTTGTGTTCCCCCTGAAGTCAAAGGTATCTCATATGCTCAAGAGGTATCGTACTCAACGGATATCGTACGTGTGCTAGTCATTAAACTCAGAATCTAGAATATCGTATTTTGCTGTCAGTAGTTATTGAGCTAGAGGATTAAATCTATCCTAAGCAGGTCATCAAGCTATTGTTTTCAAGCGATAAATCATTGAGCTTAAAGTGGTTGGCGTCACACTCAGCCATCGTACCCTGGGTGTGATATTGTTATACTCGCCGAGGTGAAATTGTCGTGCCTCTCACCGGGTCAAAATACTGTGATTAATGGGACAATTATTGAAGCCGCCATTAAAACGACACCTTAAGTCAGTTTCGGGTGAAATTGGACCCCAATTCTAATAGCTTTCTAGTCCTAATACGCTCCATTCCTAATAGTCCTGCTCCTAATAGGTCCGAGTTCTAAAAGGTCCCAATTCTAATAGGCCTCAGTTTTCATAGGTCCTTCTCCTAGTAATTCCATGCGTAATAGATCCGGTCTTGATAGGCACTAGTCCTAATGAAGCCCAGTTCGTATAGGTCCAATCCTAATGGGTACCAAGTTAACCCCACGTAGTCTAACCCGGTTATTAACACTGGGACCTATTATTAAAGCTTAGGCAAACCTTAATATGAGACCTATCACCTGTAAGACTACCGTCCCTATTATAAAACTATCGTAGCAGCGTCATTTTATAGTAGCATCAGTCTATCGTAGCAGCATCAATCTATCGTAACAGTATCAGTCTATCGTACTCAAAGGGTGAAGTAGCGTACCCTGACACATAAAAGCATCAAGGGAGAGTTACAGTAGCTCTCGGAAGCGATAGAGTAGATCCGTCAGAGATAAGGATCGTACCCAGAGCGTTTAATTATCGTATTCATGTTTACCATTCATGTCTAGCGTACAACTATCGTAAAATTTGTGTGAAGTTATCGTAGTTTTTGCGTTGAGTTATTGTAATTTTTGTGTGAAGTTATTGTAGTTTTTGCGTACAACTATCGTAAATTTTATGTGAAGTTATTGTAGTTTTTGCGTTGAACTATCGTAATTTTAATGACATCCTATTGTAATTTTAGGCTCAAAGTATCGTATCTAATGTTAAATTATCGTAATTAAGTGTGGGATTATAGTGCCTACCACCAAACTCTCTCACCTAACATGCCAAACTATCGTACCCTAAAGGTTAAACTATCACACTTACGGTCAAACTATCGTCTTCAAGCCTAGTATTATCTTTGCTGGGGACATTAAATCCTGGTTACGATAGCCGAAAGGGGCGGCAGAGTGAGGGAATGATCGTGCTGGACCTCACACACACACACACACACACAGAAACACACACACACACATACACACAGACACACACACACACACACAGACACACACACACACACACATGTTGGAAGTATAAACCATTAATTAATATACAAGACCAAAGCTATGATTGATTTTATACATACATACATACATACATACAATACATACATACATACAGTCCCCCACAGAAGTCCTTTCACCTCTCCCACACCACGAAGCTAGTGAAAGAGTATGTTTCCTTTATCTACGTTACTAGAGACCTATTACTGGTTAAGAAAGGCGAGGAAGCAAAGGGTCGATTACACATGAATACAAGAATGTTTTTATAAGGTCCAAGGTTAAGAGAATCCGTTTCTTTTTTCACGAACGCCTACGTCAATCTTTCCCCCATCACGTCCAAAGTGGTGGAAATCACAAATGCGTATTGGAAGTAAAGTTCTGAGTCTGTGGAAAATACTGGTATTTTTCGTCTAACCAACTAGGTGAAAGAGATAGTCTACCCCGCCACGCCACCTCAGTTAGCTGGCCAATCACAGTGGGCATTACGTGTCATCTCGGCATACATCTAGCCAATCAGCGTGCATGTTACATTTCCCAGTGCCCACAGAAAATGGCAACATGGTTTTGCCTTGGTGCTGCGCGTGTGATAAACATTCCTCAGATGTTTTGCCTTCATACGTGGAAATAAGTGAAGTGTCTGCCCTTTGACAATCATAATAGAACAGAAAAGTGAACCGGGACCTATAGAGTGTGAAGATTGAACAGTGTACAGAGTGGAAAGTGTCAAAATAGGACAACAACTCGTGACTCTGGCTTGTGAACGCCCCACACACACACACTTGGCGGACACTGCCTTTGTTGTGTGTTTTTTTTATCGTATATACTGTAGTGAAGTGCCTCCCATTTGCCGTTGTTCGTGGAGCAAGACAATGAGCCAGGTCCCTCTACAGGACGGTGCAGACCCATCTAGTATTCCATCGTTGGTTAAGTGAGTAGAAGGTTTTTATTGTAAATTTATTGTAAGAAAGTACCTGGCAACGATTATTTTATTAGGGTACACCTTAACTCACTTACAATGCTATGTTTAACCAGTCATCCTGAAACAGTTGGTTAGAATACTGTAGTTATTATTATCATAAATTTTGGAGTTTCGTTGTTACGTTACAGTAGACAGTGACAGTGGACATAATTCCCGGTAAAACAAAACAACATTGGTGTTACCGCGTTGAAAACTTGCCGTATTTTTTGTTACAAATCTTGAAAGGTATTTTCCTCCTTTATTAAAAACTGACGCTTATAACGTTGTTCCGCTGCACGACCCGTGAAGTGATCAGTACAAATGATAATTGACATCATAGAAGAAAATGGGAGGACGCCGCCGGTAACGAGTGGTTTGGTATCACCTGAACCCTTAAGGCAGTTATATAATGTTAGGCAGTTAAATTGACCTTAATACAAACTACTGGTCTCAGAAACGTATGTTCATATTCATTTGTAACATAAGATCACAGAAGGCGAAATTATCCCCGCTTACTTTAACACATTCCGTGTGACACGTCATCACCCGGAGGTGTTGATCGCGGCCCCACAGTACAGTACATCACGTCACCTGGCAGTGATCAAGTTAGCAGAGGAACACAGTCTGCTGCGGCTCCAGTTTCCTCAACGGTACGTGGACCAGGGCCTAGACTACTGCACCGACCAATAAACCTTTATTTCCACCGTCCATGGAACACGTCATCGTTGAAGGAGCAATATCTCGAGGTAAGTCGGACATGTCATAAGTTACGTCATTATTTTCTTGCACACATTTCATGTCGTTTATGAATAAATATCGGTTATATTTTTCAACTAGTCAAGTAGTGCCAAGACAATTTCAAAATGTATTAAATAATTTATGTCCCGCAGATATATCCGAGAGAACATTTATGAAGAGGCAGGCAGCAGTCATGTGACGTGTGGGGCGGGATAGGTTTGAAGAGGTCACGAAGATAGAGGACAAGTTCAGTTCACCGACAACAAATATTTGAAAATTCTTGATGAGGTAATGTTGCCGTCTGTCTGTACCTCCGTACCCAGTGTATATGACCAGGGGAGTGAGACGTTGGTTCGGGGAGCAGCGCCATGTGGACCTCCCGCCTCGACCGAGCAATAGCCGAGACCTAAGCCACCGAGTGAATATTTAGCCCAATACCGTGAATGTTTGAGAGCCTACCGAGGAGAGGACGCCATATGGAGGAGGAATGGGAGGTCCTGAGGAGGAAGCCACAGCAGGTTATTTATAACTACGTGGCGGCAGTACCATGGGCGTCATCACCAACAATGGCGGCTGGACAATTTTCTGATGCATAATTACCCGAATCAGTCTCGCTGTCTCGAAGGTCCAGGTGATACACCACACAGTCACCGTCCACGTCCTCCCATTTATAACGATGCCAACACTTATCTTTACTGACGGCTCTATATTATTTACAGCCTTCTTGTTTTGCGAGCGCGTATTCTTGTTTTATCGAGACATTTTATGCTTCCTCGCATATCTTAATTAGTAATAGAGTTTTAGTTATGTATATATTGTAAAGAAGACATGCTGTTTACTGATGTTTAATGCCTCTGCCAATCGCAGCACTCCTTACACATGCTGTAGTGTCACCGAGTAATTCATCCATAATGATTCATGTGTTTACTACGGGAGCTTCCAGGTGTCTCCATACACCAGAACATTTTGTCGCAGTTTCCACTTGGCTGACTGTACACACATACATAAAGTTGGCTTCACTACTGCGTTTACCACTTAGCATTTTCAATCCTCTCTCTCTCTGATGTGTGAACCCTGAACTCGGAAGTGAGAATTTGAAGCATTCGCGAGTGGGGGAGAGGGAGAGGTGTGTCTGGGTAGGTGTCTTTCTGAGGGGTGGGGGCGGGGGATGAGGAGGGAAATTGTACAGTATCAATGCAGAATCACGCTTTGACAATCCCGACAGGGTTTCCCCAGCTGAGTGCATTCGTTTAGCGCTACCTTATGAAAATACTAAAGTCACAATAGGATGAGAAGTGTAAAAGGCGGCATATATGAGCAAGTGGATTATGGATATTTTTTTGGATTTATATCTTATTGAAGCAGCGAAGTCTTGTTTAACCTCTTGACTACGAGATGGAACTTCCCCAGCTGAAGAAAATCGTCTGGCGGCAGCAAGAACAAAACAGATGAGGAGACATCATAGTGGAGGGATTAATTAGCGCACACATACATACAAACATACATACATACATGCATACATACATACATACATGACTCGATGAACCCCTCACTCCCTCTTATCACCCCCCCCACTCTCCGTCACTCCTCCCAAGGTGTGTATGGGTGAGAAAGACAGGGAGAGACGGACAGAGAGAGAGAGAGAGGTAGAGAAACAGAGACAGACGAAGAAGGATAGAGAGAGAAACAAAGCGAGACAGAAAAGAACAGAGACAAAGACAAACAGAGACTTGGAAAGAAACCGAGAGAGACAAAGAGACGGTCGGAGAGAGAGACAGAGAAAGAGAGACAAGGCGGCTTCTCATCCAGTATGCAAATTACTTGAGCCGCTCTCCAGTTAAGACCTTCAACCTCCTGTATTTTCAATTAATTGGCAGATTAGTTTCGTCCCTTACTCTCTCTCTCTCTCTCTCTCTCTCTCTCTCTCTCTCTAATCCGGTCAACACCCTTCACTTGAACTGAATTGACTCTCTGCCTAATCTGGTATATTTCTCTTCCTAATCCAGATTGGGTATTTACACTTCCTCCCGTCCTCTCTCCTTCCCTTAATCCGGACTAACTCTTACCGACTCTGTACACTTTTTCCCTAATCCGGACTAATCATTCCCTAATCCGATTTATTCTCTTTACTCCAGACTAATCCTTTTTATTTGGATTAGTCTCTCCCTAATCCAAGCTGTTTCTCGCTAATCCGGACTTATAATATCCTTACTAATGTTTATCTAATCCGGACTAATATTGATATAATCTGGATAATTGTTTTATAAATTCGGATTAATCTTTCCTTAATCCAGACTGACTGTCGGATTGGAATAACGAGAGAGAGACAGACAGACAGAGAGAGAAAGACAAAAAGACAGAAAAAAGACAGGCAGAGACAGACAATGAGAGAGTGGGAGAGATTCAGATAAAGGCAAATAGACAGACAAACAGACAGACAGACGAACAGACAGACAGGCGAACAGACAGACAGGCGAACAGACAGAAACACACACACACACACACAAAGACCGACTGTAAGTATGTATGATAAAGAGAAAGTATGATAAAGAGAGAGAGAGAGAGAGAGAGAGAGAGAAACAAAATTCACCGCCATAGTTCGGGATTTTCTCTTCGTTGGACTTTTACACTAATCCAGTCCGGACTTTTACATAATCCCGAATAAAACTTTCCCTACTTTGGTCAGAGAGATTTTGGTTAATGATGATTACTTCTCGTTAGATTACTGAAAGTATTTTTTAAACTAATAAGGTCTTAGTTATTATTGTTATTAGTACTGATATTATTATTATTATTTATTTTTTTTTTTTTTTTAATTATTTTTATTCATTTTCTTTATCGATCTGTCTGACCATGTATGCATGTATGTCTGCCTGTACGTATGTATGTACGTATGTATGTAATGTAATGTAATGCAATGTATATAATGTAACGTATGTATGTATTGATGTATGTTTTGTATGTGTATGTAATGTGTGTGTGTGTGTGTATTTCACCAGTAGAATATATGTGTAAAACTTTTCATATATCAAAATTTCTGCTGATATGGAAATCCGAATTCATATCGCGATGGTGAATTTACAACCAAAACAAAAAAGGTAAAACTGTGTTGGCGAATTAATTTTTTGCTGTGTAATAATGTCAGGAGTGTTGCCTTAACAACGCCCAGCCCCCCCAAAAAAAAATTAAAATGATTTGTATTTTTTTCATTGTTGCAATATTAGGAACGCTTGTGTTTCTAAGATATTTGGGGAGGTGATGAGGGAGAGAGAGAGAGAGGGAGAGAAAGAGAGGTAGAATGAGAGAAAGAAAAGAACAAAAGAAGAAAAATAAGAGGATGTTGAAAGAAAGAAGGAGAGAGAGAGAGAGAGAGAGAGTAAGCAAAGAAACAAGAACAAAGAAACAGAAAGACATTACTGACGCAACTTATAACAATTATCGACAATATACAAAAATATACTAAAATAGACCAATAAAAAAGGAAAACAGACGAAAACAAATTAAAAGTAAGAAAATGTAAAAGATAATAGTAAAAAATAACTAAAGTAAAAGGTAAGAAATTCAGGTATACATAGTTGAAAATTTGTTCAGGTAGAGGTATTATTATAAAGTATACATACATACATACATACATACATACATACATACCAAGTAACGTTTGATGTTTCCCGTTGGTAATTAATTCAGAGTGATGAGGATAATACAACAATGTGCATTAGCTGTATGATAAAGTCTTAATACAGTGGGGCATTAATACAGTTGACAGAGTTATACTGATATACTGTATTTTGGAGAGTTATGTAATATTGATGTTGTATTATTGATGCTAAAGGTCTGTCTATTTGTATGTTTGTGTATGTCTGTCTTTCTGTGTATCCCTGTCTGTCTGTCTGTCTGTCTCTCTGTTCTGTTTCTCTCTCTCTCTCTCTCTCTCTCTCTCTCTCTCTCTCCGTCATTATTTTTCTATTCTCGTATTCATATTTATTTTACGTATCCCATAAATCAGTGTTTGTGTGAAGGTAACATAAATGTCAAGCAATATTTTTGTTTGGATTACAAGACATTTTTCTTATTATTATTATATTTACTGTTCTTGTTCTTGTTTTTGTTATTGTTATTAATATTTTTTTGTTCTTATTGTTGTTCTTTTTCTTATTGTTCTTGCTGCTCTTCTTCTTTTTTTGTTGTTGTTGTTGTGCTTCCTCTTCTTCCTCGTTTTATTCTTATTATCGTTCATTTCCACAGCTTGACAACAACAAACAACAACTAGACGTTCTCAGCACCAGTTTGCATATTGTTACATTGCAAGAATATGAGTTGGCATTCTTCTTCTTCTTCTTCTTCTTCTTCTTCTGTTTCATCCTTTCCTTCTCCCTCTGTTCCACATTTTCCTTCTTCTTCTGCTACTGTTCCATTTTTGTCTTCTTGTTATTCTTTTCTTTCTTCTAAGTTTTCTTTATTATCTATTTTTACTAATTTTTTCTTCCCTTTCTCTTTTTCCTCTTCTTCTTCCTGTACTCTTTTTTCACTTTATGTTATTTGTCCTCTATTTCTTCTCCTTCATCTTATTCCTTGTTATTGTATTTTATTTTCACGTATCCAAAAGGTACCCATTCACAGTTGGGTGGACTAGGCGTGCCCCCGGGATCGAACCAATAACGCTTAGGACAGGAGACGACATTCCACCCAATCGTCCACTCCAACCCACAGTCAAAATAATTTACGAAATTATTATATAAAAAAAAAAATAAAATAAAAATTAGTTACTTTTTCAGGTGTAGATCATTAGTACTTTAATTACCATATTGTTTAGCTTTTTTATAATTAATACCACGCTAATGATGTCCTAATGACCATCAGTTTCAAAATGCTTCGTTATGTAGTCATGTCTGGGTTTTATTTAATTCAGAAATAATTTGAAAAGTTTAACCAATTTTTTCTTTAATCGGTAATTTATTTTTATTTTGTTATATTTATTTTATGATGTAATATAAATTTGGAAACTAACACACACACACACACACACACACACACACACACAATAACTGGTGGAAAAATTAATCTAATGAACCAGTTGGTCTTTCTTTCTCTCTCTCTCACTCTTCTCCTCTCTTACAGCTCTCTTTTTTTTCTCTTTTTTCTCTCTTGACATGAAAATTACCTTCGTTAGGAAATATTTTGTAAAGTTGAGGGAGACGTCGGTAGTGGCTGAGTGACTCCTGTTGTTGTGTTAATTCTATTTCATCTATGAATTTAGTGAAGGATAATGAATTTTTTTTTAGGTTTTTATTCATTTTTTTTTTATGATTTTACTGAAGAAAGAAAGAAAAATTATTTGTAGCTATACCTTTTAATTTAGGGGGTTTTTCCTGTACGAATACAATGAAAAATATGTAAAAATATTTGTTTTCGTTTTTTTCATTCGATATTTATGCAAATTTCCTTCACTCTTCTTTATGTGAATTACCGTAAGTGAATAGTTGAAAATATTCGTTTCTTTTAATTAAATGTTATGAAATTTTTTCTAAGATTTAATTGAAGCACACAGAGTTTTTATCCATATTATTAAAAAAAAATATATATACCTGTAGGAATTTATTGAAGAAGAATTAAACAAACAAAAATTCTATTGTAATTCAGATATTAAACAAATCAATCCATTTTTTTTAAGAATTTAGGCAAAAGAATTATGCATTTTATTCTCCTATAATCTAGTTATAAATTTATTGAAGACAGAATAAGAAAAGATATTTACATTTTCTTCAGTCAAATAGTATATAAATTCTTTCATTTCTATCAATGGGATGTATTATATTAATTTTTTATTTCAATTAGTTTTTATAAATATATTTTTTATCCTATGTTAAGTATCAAGCTGTCATTGTTCGTATAGTCAATTAATTTGTATTGAAAAAAAGTATCTAATTTAATTTTCAAAATATTAAAACAAAAGTCATTAAGTATTCTGATATTCCGTTTCTATTTTATTTCATTATTTCAGTTTCTAAGTAATTAGAATTTTTTTATTCCAATTTTGATTTTTTTTCTACGAGTAACTTAATTAAAAAAAACTCTGTACCTGATATTTTGTAATTACATAAAAAATTAATCAAGAAATCTGAATTTTTCATGTAAATTTTTGGATTATCTGGATATATATTTTTTTTAATTTGTTTATATATTTACTTCAAGGACAATATTGTTACGGAAAAATGTATTCTAATTAAAAAAATCTACATAAACATCAATAAATTATACATTGGGTATTGTTGCATTTGTTATTCATTTATGTAGATATTGTATAATTCATTTTATTAATATTGTGTATTTTTCATTCTCTTTTACCGAATTATTAAGTGGAATAATTAGTTGAGTGTGTGGTGACGGCAGACAGCGACGGCAGATTGATGTGTTATTGCCAGTGTTTTTTCGTTCCTTAACAATTATGTACTGTAATTGGGTAGTTATCAAAGGGTAATTGTTATTTATCTAAGGAACTGCTTATGAAAAACTAAACCTAACCTAACCAATCCCAATTTAATCAAACATATGTAACCAATAAAGCATAAAGTAATTGAGATATTTACACATACAAACCAATTCACCCATTTACGTATCCAATAATTTACATATTTATTCCTATAACCATTTGCACACCTGACACATTCCCACACTTAACACTTTCCACCTTTAGCTCATTTGCATATTTCAGGTGCGTTCTCAGGTAACCCTGCTTGTTCACTTAACACATTTACATATCTGATGAACAATGAATAAAACTCACAAATAATGGGTTTTTTTTTTATTATTGTCTTCAATGAGAAATGTTTCGCGTTTTTACACTTGAAATATTAATTAGCCAGGTGCGTTCTCCTACCTGAAACTAAGACTTAATGAAAGGTGCTTTAATCCTGCTAGTTGAAGCACTGGAAACTAATAAACAACAACTAAAATAATCACAAACACATACAGGATACCCACATCTAGAACTACACCCACACCTGTACCCACATCCACACACACACCTACACTTACACCCACAACCACCACCACAGACCACACAAAGGAAAGAGGAAGGAGAGGCAGGTGGTGTGGGGACAGATGGTGTTTACCTCCCCAGCTGTTATTATGACTCTGGGCAAACCTAAATCAATACCAGGTGGTCCGCCGTAATAAAAGACGTTAAGTTATCATGAAACACCATACTACATGTTAAAACACTGTAATACGTAATAAAACACTGTAATATGTGATAATACACTGTAACACGTGATAAAACACTGTAATGCATGTTAAAACACTGTAATACTTGATAAAACACTGTAATACGTGATAAAACACTGTAATGCTTGTTAAAACACTGTAATACGCGATAAAACACTGTAATACGTGATAAAACACTGTAATGCATGTTAAAACACTGTAATACGTGATAAAACACTGTAATGCTTTATAAAACACTGTAATACGTGATAAAACACTGTAATGCTTGTTAAAACACTATAATACGCGATAAAACACTGTAATACGTGATAAAACACTGTAATGCATGTTAAAACACTGTAGTACGTGATAAAACACTGTAATGCTTGTTAAAACACTGTAATACGCGATAAAACACTGTAATACGTGATAAAACACTGTAATACGCGATAAAACACTGTAATACGTGATAAAACACTGTAATACGTGATAAAACACTGTATTACGTGATAAAACACTGTAATACGTGATAAAACACTGTAATGCATGTTAAAACACTGTAATACTTGAGAAAACACTGTAATATGTGATAAAACACTGTAATGCATGTTAAAACACTGTAATACGTGATAAAACACTGTAATACGCGATAAAACACTGTAATACGTGATAAAACACTGTAATACGGGATAAAACACTGTAATACGTGATAAAACACTGTAATACGTGATAAAACACTGCAATGCGTGATAAAACACTGTAATACGTGATAAAACACTGTAATACGTGATAAAACACTGTATTACGTGATAAAACACTGTAATACGTGATAAAACACTGTAATGCATGTTAAAACACTGTAATACTTGAGAAAACACTGTAATATGTGATAAAACACTGTAATGCATGTTAAAACACTGTAATACGTGATAAAACACTGTAATACGTGATAAAACACTGTATTACGTGATAAAACACTGTATTACGTGATAAAACACTGTAATACGTGATAAAACACTATAATACTTGAGAAAACACTGTAATATGTGATAAAACACTGTAATGTATGTTAAAACACTGTAATACTTGATAAAACACTGAAATACGTGATAAAACACTGTAATACACGATAAAGCACTATAATGCATGGTAAAACACTGCAATACGTGATAAAACGCTGTAATACGTGGTAAAACACTATAATGCACGATAAAACACTGTAATACATGGTAAGACACTGTAATACACGATAAAACAGCGTAATACGTGATAAAACACTGTAATACACGATAAAACACTGTAATACATGGTAAAACACTGTAATACGTGATAAAACGCTGCAATACGTGATAAAACACTGTAATACGTGGTAAGACACTGTAATACACGATAATACAGCGTAATACGTGACCAAATACCGTAATAAGTAATGAAACACCTTCAGCAACTCGGACTCACTTACCAGACTGTCCCAGTTACTATTATTCTAGCGAAAAGTGGACTGATGTCCAAAGACAATCTTTGAACAGACAGGCAGACTGACAACAGACAGACAGACAGACAGACAGACACCGTATAGAAAGAGAAAACAAGGCGAACAATGTAACTATACATATTTCATCAGCACTGTCAAGGCGGTGTCAAACTATTTGACCCGTGACTTATTTCTCTGAACTGTGTGTGTGTGTGTGTGTGTGACAATACTTTCGACTGCATACTGAGCCAGACAAGCGCCAGTGCCTGTAAAACGCTACCGCCGCCCCTCCCGCACTAGATGTAGCCCTCCACACGTGCAACATCTGTGGACGGCCTTGCAGGTCCCGTATCGGCCTCTCTAGTCACCTCACAGCTCACAAACGAAGGTGACATCCTTAATAACTCATATCATTGTGTCATAGCTGGATGTTCATCATATTCGACTCCGAGTGGCACCAAAGTAGTAGTAGTAGTGTGTGTGTGTGTGTGTGTGTGTGTGTGTGTCTATGCATGCGTGCGTATAATTGTAATTCGATTATTAATTGGCAATAATTTCTTCTTTTTATTTTTTCCTTAACCGGACTAACATATAATCAGTAATTATATTTTCTTCCTTTAAGTAAACTGATATTCACGAGAGATTAAAACCTGCAGTTGTTTGTTAATGATCCATAATATAATTCTCGTCTCTAATTACATAGCAAACTGCGGTCTTGTAATAATATATATCTTGTATAAATAAAGACCTTGTGATATATTTATTAGACTATATATCACACGGAGTTAATTCGAATATATTTCACACTACCCACAGTCGTATACAGGGTCGTCCAGAAACACTGTTTGCTTATTAAAATCAAGACGCTCTGTTTTTTGAATCACCCTGTGTTATTATCATTTAAATTCGAGAAACATATATATATATTTTTTTAGGTTTTATTTGATAAGTTAAAGAATATTTTGGGGTGATATGTATACAGTAGGTGTTTGTTGTGTGAAATTAATGATATAGTTTACAATGGACTGGTGGTTAATGTCCCTCTGATAATTGAGGTACATAAAGCTCTCTCTCTCTCTCTCTCTCTCTCTCTCTCTCTCTCTCTCTCTCTCTCTCTCTCTCTCTCTCTCTCTCTCTCTCACGACCAACATCAGCACTTACTACTGTTGGTCTCAGCGTATAAATCACTTTTAGTATTTCTCGAGAAAACCTACACAAAGAATTCAAAAAGACTCTCTCGCGTTCTTGTGTACTGCCCGTCTCTCTCTCTCTCTTTCTCTCTCTCTCTCATTTTCTTTTTTCTTTATTGGTTATCTCCTTTAATTTGGGTTCTGTTTATCTTATTGTTATTCTGTCTACTATCTCTGTATTTATTTTTAGGTCTGTCTCTGTCTGTCTCCTCTCTCTCTCTCTCTCTCTCTCTCTCTCTCTCTCTCTCTCTCTCTCTCTCTCTCTCTCTCGTCACATGTCACACTAAGGCTGTGGTCTACATACTTGAGAACCAGGTGTTAATATGATTATACTATTGGTAATTTCGAACCCAGGATCAATAGGGTACGACATTAGTACTCTGACCACTCCACCACCGCATTTTTTAGGGGGGGGGGGGGGGCAGCAACACGTGGGGTCACAGAGTAGGTGTGAAGAACAGGTGTGCGTCGGTCTAATCAATAATGATATTTATGGCCAGGTTGCGAGTCTTTGTTCGCCCGGTAGAAGTATAACTCTACCAACGGCACTAAATTGAAGCTATAATCGATGGTGAATGCAACCCGTGGATTCGAATTGAAGTCAAATAGATTTTCAGACGAGTGTTATAGCCACTATACCCAACTAAAGCGATAAAAAAAAATTATACCTTGAATTCTTCGGATACGACTGACAAGAGCAATAGTGATCAATGTTTTAGTCCGGACGTACTTCCTTACACACACACACACACACACACACACACTCTGGTCATCCTGCACCCCGACATACACAGAAATACTCACATACACGTACAGTTGCGGACAAAACTCCCTCAACACTTAGCAACATCTGGCGTCTACTTATGGGTTATATATATAATTGGTGTATATCTAATAACGCCTCTCTTCATCACAAATTATGTCGGAACCAAAAACTGGGAAAATCACTGCTTTACCCCCTTGAGTACAATGACTTCAAAAGAATAAATGACAACTTTTGGTAAAACTACTAAGCACGTTTCGTTTCCGGCACAGACCGCATTGCAGGAATGTGTGTGTGTGTGTGTGTGTGTGTGTGTGTGTGTGTGTGTGTGTGTGTGAGTTTTCATTTATATATATACACCCAATTACATACAAACGCATATGTATATTCATATATATTCATGCATATTTATTGCAGCCATGCATACATTTACAAATATATACAATGTATATGCTACATACATGCATGAAATAATAATAAATATCATTCACACAGACACACGATTATACACACGTGCAAAACAGAATACAAACACGAATTACCAGAAAATATACAATTAATGTATTTCACACCTTAACAAACCATTGACAAAATAAGTTTAAAAAAATGTAAAATTATAATTAAATAAAGAGAATTAAGTTAACCTTACGTGTATGCGTTCACTAAAAGTCGGCACGTCGTCAATCACCAAGATTATTATTTCACCCAAACTCTAACGGTGATGAAAAACCCCTATAGAGTTTCGATTAAAGCCACCCACTGCTACAAGAGGAACAGCTTATACAAAGAGACGACCAACAGACACAATAGAGTACGATTCTATATTATTTTGTGAACTTGTTGCGGGGAAGCATAAAAGACACTGTCGGTATAAAGTGGGATATTGATGCAAAATACTGATTAATGAACAACGTGTCCAAGATTATGTTTTGATATATTAGCATCTTAAGTTGGGTTAGAATTCATTGTTTATCGGTCGAGTTGTCGTGTTTGGAACTTCCCGACGGACCGATGGACCCACGGACGGTACGGTACGGACATATATGGATGGACGAAAAATCTCACGAATGTATTAAAATGTAGATTGTCACCACGTACACACGGACAATAATTATAGACTTACTGACAATACCCACGTACATAAAACCATCACGTACACACGGACGATAACCACGACCACACACAACAATGATTAAACTCAACCAGACTAAATTTAGGCTAATTAAAAGGTGAAAAAAAAAGCCAAAACAGGTTTAATGAGATGATTAATTACTGGAAGGTACGTGTTAAAGCCGTCTGATGACCCTTAATTAACTTACTCATTAAAATTTCTCGAATATTTGTAGTCTAGGAGTAGTTTGGAACCCATAAATATATAGAAAAATTACTCAGCTTAGGTTTCAGTTATATGTGTTTTATATGTACGTGTGTGGTTATACAGAATAAATTTGTTTATTTTATTTTCTGACTTTGAGGTTGAAATATATAGAAAATAATGGTGGGTTTTGGACTAATTGTATATATCTAGTGTTATTTATTTGACGGTTTTGTATATATGCGGTTATAATTATATAAACATGCTTCTATAATATATTCACTGAGTTTGGGGTTATCAGCTTATCCATCCATCCATCCATTCATCCATCCATCCATCCAGCCATTCATCCATCCATCCATCCATCCACCCACTCATCCATCCACTCATCCACCCACTCATCCATCCATCCACCCACTCATCCATCCACCCACTCATCCATCCATCCATCCACCCACTCATCCATCCACTCATCCACCCACTCATCCATCCACCCACTCATCCATCCACTCATCCATCCACTCATCCATCCATCCATCCACTCATATCACTATACTGACTTTGAGAGTAGAAAATTTATTAAGATCGAATAATTTTAAAACATGCAACCTAAAAACTCACAACTCACAACTCACCTCACAACACACAACTCACAACTCACAACTCACCTCACAACACACAACTCACAACTCAACACACAACTCACAACTCACAACTCATAACTCACAACTCACCCCACAACACACAACTCACAACACACAACTCACCCCACAACACACAACTCACAACTCATAACTCACAACTCACCCCACAACACACAACTCACCCCACAACACACAACTCACAACTCATAACACAACACACAACTCATCTCACAACACACAACTCACAACTCATAACACAACACACATCTCACAACACACAACTCATAACGCAACACACAACTCACAACTCATAACTCACAACTCATGATACAACACACAACTCACCTCACAACACACAACTCACCTCACAGCACACAACTCATAACTCACAATACAACACACAACTCATAATACAACACACAACTCACCTCACAACACACAACTCATAACTCACAATACAACACACAACTCACCTCACAACACACAACTCACCTCACAACACACAACTCATAACACAACTCACAACTCATAACTCACAACTCATAACACAACACACAACTCACCTCACAACACACAACTCATAACTCACAACTCCTAACACAACACACAACTCACAACACACAACTCACCCACAACACACAACTCATAACTCACAACTCATAACACAACACACCCCACAACACACAACTCATAACTCACAATACAACTCACAACCAATATATTTCTCTCATACAGTTTGCTAAAGTTTGTTGCATTAAATATCATACAGTTTGCTAAAGTTTGTTGCATTAAATATCAAGAGCCAATATTGAGGAGAGTCACACCTCATGAACGGCTACTGTATGTGTCCGCGTCCGTGGCTCATTGTGTCCGTGGCTCAGTGTCAGTGGCTCAGTGTTCGTGGTTCATAGTGTTCGTGGCTCAGTGTCCGTGGCTCATAATGTCCGTGGCTCATAGTTTTCTTGGCTCAATGTCTGTGGTTCAGTGTTCGTGGCTCACAGTGTCCGTGGCTCTCCGTAATTTATCTTAATCATCCATTTTCTTTCTTAAATGTTCTTGCTCTCTCTCTCTCTCTCTCTCTCTCTCTCTCTCTCTCTCTCTCTCTCTCTCTCTCTCTCTCTCTCTTCCCATAACCTCAAAAATTTATGTGATTGGTCCCAGCAAGGTGTGGCCAGACTTATTCACGCGTGTTTGTCATTTACGGTCAAAGGTCAGAGGTCAAGCGTCATCGTAGGTCAACTGTATATGAAATGGTAGGTTAAAAATGGCATCAGTAACACACACACGCACATTATTACTATTTTTATTGTTTTGTTTTTTTGTATTTCGTCATTAACATCCAACAACTTTATTTTTTATTGAATATTATGCAAATTGGAAAAAAAAAGTGTCTATTTTTTTTTTAGTGTTATATATCCTGTGATAGCAAGTAATTCTTTTCCACCAACATTATATAAACAAAATGAAACAATAAACATATAAATATTTGTTCTTCTCTTATATTATGACATCAAACACTGTTAGTATTTCACTATAAAATTATATTCGCTGATTTAAAAAGATTGAGTTTTTTTTTTCTAGATATCAGCGACAGATCAGATAATTTTACATTTCCACCCAAAAAATATCAATTATTAAAAAAAAAAAAGTAATTATGAAATTTTAATTATCATCCGGCCAATTTTTACATATATTAATGATCAAGTGAATCTATTTCCTGTATAAAATATTCTAATTATAATAAGGAAATCAATTATGATACTTGATAAGTGTTACCTGCTGTACCTGGGAGCACTTGTTACCTGCTCTACCTGGGAGCACTTGTTACCTGCTGTACCTGGGAGCACTTGTTACCTGCTCTACCTGGGAGCACGTATTGTAACCTGGGAAGTTTCAGGTTGTTATCATCGGTCCATTTTAACAACACTCATGTCAACACAGTGCCCCAGAGAATACAGTTAATATTATTTTTTGTTTATATATTGAAGAAATTATGCTTGAGGCAGTGCTGTGTGTGTGTGTGAGAGAGAGAGAGAGAGAGAGAGAGAGAGAGAGAGAGAGAGAGAGAGAGAGAGAATCATCATCAATGCATCCGTCAAATATTCAGTTGAGTTCAATGTTATTCTTCTCGTTGTGTCAAGTTGTCAAAGTTTATTATCTGAGCCTTTGTGTTGTGTTCTATGTTTCCAATTTATTATTCTCATTTTATTGTTTTCTTCGTAATAACTGTGATATATATGTTTCTTTATCTTATTTATTATTCAATTTGTCTTTCATTTTCTCTTTCATATATATCACTTTTCTCTCTTATTCACTGTACATCGTCGTAAAATGTACTAAAAGTGTGAAACATCGTAAATTATGGCATAAACTATTAATGTTTAATATTTGGGGAATATTATTTTTCCTAGGGTACGGTGGCTGAGTGGGGATGGCACTGGTTTCCTTTCCTGAGTGTCACCTGTTCGATCCTAGGGTACTCCCAGTGTATGTATGTATGTATGTGTGTGTGTGTGTTTGTGTGTGTGTGTGTGTGTTATTAGACAAACCTTATATAAAAAGTTACATATGGAACTGTACTATACATCACCTTCCACCCTCCTCCCGTCTCCAGGAACCGCGCGAAGTGTGTGACCCGGGGAGATGAGCTCTGTAAAGGGGGGCATTAAGTGGCTCTTCCATTTGTTTGTTTTTATCTTTCTTGTTTGTGTGTTTGTTCGTTCGTTTGTCCAAGTGATATCTAAAGCGATTTTTTTTAGGGGGGGTCGAGGAAGGTTATATGTGGACATGCTAGTGACCAACAGCTCTGAGAGAACTTACTACTGTTGTTGAGCTAGAGACAACTGACACGTGGTGAGGTATAAATAATGTAAGACTCTCTCTCAGCCGTCACTTGAAAATATTCCTTCTTAATGCACCGTCTCACAGACTTCTTCCACACAAGTCTTTTAAAACTCCATGACGGGCACTCCTCCGCCTGGCACTCCTTCGCCAGGCTAGCAAGACTCTGAATCACATTAATATATTAAGCACAACTTGTTAAAACTTTTCCTTGAAACTGTGATGTAGTAAAATTTTCTTATACCCAACTGAAATGAATAATATATATATACATATACATATATATATATATATATATATATATATATATATATATATATATATATATATATATATATATATATATATATATATATATATATATATATATATAAAACATCCTGTGCACTATGGGGATCACGTGACGTCATCAGAGGCAGGTAAGACTACAATATATCATCCTCAGCACTCTGGGCTTATCATGACGTCATCAGACCCTGGGAACATATACAGCCGCCTGCAGGAGACGAGACAATGTTCATAGCGTAAGAAAAACAGCTCAGCGGCCCTGATAAGACGGGAGGTAATTCTATTATCACGCCGACTACAGTTCCCCGCCCACCAAAAAAGGCGATGGTGGAAGGACTCCCCGGGCAGGACGAGAGGACCTCCTTCAGCCCTTGATGTTGCCAGGTCACGCTAGGTCTTACCAGCTCCCAGGGCCCTCCCCCTCCCGCCCCGCCGCCTGGGGTGAACTCTACATGGTGGCTTGTTATTCATGCGGCGTCTTTTTAAGTAATTCAAGACCGTACGGCACCAAGCCTTTACCCTGAATTTATGTTCTTTTAACGATTCCATTACGGCTGTGTTGTTGGAGGGTCATGATGGCTCCTCCTCACGCCACCAGCCCACGGTACTGTACTGATGCTTTGTTAGTCATGTGATGCCTTTAAATAAATTTGAACTCAATGGCGCCAATTTTCTCTTCGAATTTATGTCGTTTTATCCATTCTTCTTCTGTTTTGTCGTCCCGGGGCTGTGATGTGTGTAGGTCACGCTAGCACTGTACACAGCAGCTTAGGTCATGAAGGCTTGCGTGTGAGAGTTACCCATGACTGTATAGCAAGAGTTTTTGTTGTAAATTTATTAAGTTTTCCTTTAACTTAACAACTATATCGTTCATAACTGTTCCAGATCACGCGGGGGTCAGCCAGCCTCCGTCGCCTGCCACCACCTATAAACTCTATGACTACGTGCTCCAGGCCAGACCGTCTTTATCAGTGATTTGAAAACTGTAAGTTGCATCAAATTCCTGTTTATTTTTTTTCTTCTTTATGAATTTCTGTATCATTACTCGATTCCACTTCATCTATTGTCATTGTTGGGTTATGATCGGTCAGACTTGCTCCAACCTCCGTCTGGCAGCACAAGACATAAGTAATGATTGTCCAGGTGATGCCTTTGAGTTTACCTTAGATGCTGGCTAATATTTTTACGTAGATTTAAACCTAATATTGTTGGGTTTAAGTTGTGAATCTGCAGCTTTGTCGTCTTAGAAACAGATTAACTTTGATCCTGTTTGGTCGAGTAAGAGGCAAGGTTTGGCTGGACCCCGCCTGGAAACATTGTCTGAGGCTTTAGTGTTATTAGTAACGTGGACAGAATTATTGAAGATCTGTTCTGGTTAAGACTGACAGAGTTTAAGACGTATTGGTTGTTTGCTGTCAGGACTGTCCTTGTGCTCTCTCTCTCTCTCTCTTTCTCTCAACCACTCCTATAAACCCCTCCTCCACTCCTCCTACAAGCTCTCTACCACTCCTACAAGCTCGCTACCACTCCTACAAAGCCCTCTACCACTCCTACGAACCCCTCCTTATCGTCATTACTCCCAGACCTCTGACGTAACTCAATACCCTCGTTATCTCAAAGACCTTCCTTCCCCCTCACTAGTTCCCCCTCCTCGTCCTCCTCACAACTCCCCCCTCCCGCTTACTAGCCTCCCTCCCCCTCACTACCCCCCCCCACCCTCGTTACCAAACCCTATGTTATTGTATCGTTAAGTTTCCACCACTCGTCTGGGAAACCGAAATCTCTGTCAGTATTTTTTCCCCTCGGATGTCAGGTGGGTCGTGGGTGAGCTGACAGTCTTGGTAGTATATATCTCAAGTTGGTGTAGTACTGGTTGACTCTCTGGCTGACTCTCTTACTGAGTTCCTGGCTGACTCTCTGGTTGACTTCTTGGCTGACCATTCTGACTAGTACTCCGACTCTCTGGCTGACTCTATAGCTGGTTGTCCTGCTGACTCTGACTCTCTGGCTGGCTGTCCTGCTGACTCTGACTTTCTGGTTGGCTGTCTTGCTGACTCTGATTGACTCTGTAGCTGGCTGTCTTGGTGACTCTGATTGACTCTAGCTGGTTGTCCGGCTCTTTGGCTGGCTGGCTGGCTGTCCGTCTCTTACTGGAGAGAGACATTTTCACGGGAGATATCTCATTCCTCGACAGGACTTGAATTCTCGACGAAAAATTGTAGAGATCTTGAGAGATATATATTCACAAGGTTCTGATATCACATTCGTAGTGAAGAGACTAAAGGCAATTCTATTTTGCTTCCAACTCAGGTTTTCGTTCGAGCAGAATTTTGAGAGTAAAAGAACGCGATGGAGACAGAGAATGAGAGAGAAAGAGAAGAAGAAAAAAAAAGAAACATGGAAATCTTTGGATGATTTTCTTTACTGTGGTATTTGTTTTGGTCTCCCTAAAATTTTAAGGTTGGTGAAGAATAAATTTTTTTGAGTTATTATTTTGTGGTGGGGGAAAATATGTAGAGAGAGAGAGAGGGGGAGGGGGGGGGGGCGGGGGGGGATTTTGGAGTTGATCCGTGGAGCATAAACTGAGTATTTTTGTTGACTTTTAATGGGGAGGAGGAGTGGATGGGGGGAAGTGGGGAGAAAAGAAGGAGGGGGGGAGGTTAAGAAGGACAGTCGGTGATTGAAAAAGAAAGAACTAGAAAAAAATGAAAGGAAGAGATAGAGAGAGACTTCAAGATGTACAATTTTTATGGGGTATTCGAATGATTCTTGTATATTTATTTTTCGTGCAAGATTGAATGATCAGTTGTGGTCGTTGAGGGTGATATGTTTGACTGACCTCCCTGACCTATGACGTATGACCTGATACCTGTAACCTATGACCTGTGACATGATACCTGTGACCTATGCCCTGTGACCTATAATCTGTGACCTATGACCTGAGACCTCTGACCTGTGAAATGATGCCTGTGACGTATGCCCTATGACCTGTGACCTATAACCTGTGACCTCTGACCTGTGATATGCGACCTGTGACCTATGACCTGTGATATCCGTGACTGGTGACGGTGACGGTCTCACTCACACACACACACACACACACACACACACACACACACACACACACACACAAGCCAACTTACACCGTGATAAAGTACACATTGTCTTAGTGGGAAGATTCAACGAAGATCTTAGCAACTTTCTCTCAGTTTCATGATTCAAAAACAAAACCAGAGAGATTACTATTATAAATTAAGAACTCCTGCTTCAAAAAAATATATAAATTACTATTTGTTTCTCTTTAATGAAGGAATATCTTTAATTTATGTAAAAATATAAATTATATTTTGATTTTAAGTCAGTTACCCCTGAGTCGGCATTTGATATGTAATTCCATCTACAAGGGGATTTCTTTAAAAAAATCCTACAATAATATTTTGGACAGTCATTGCTTCTATTAACGATGGCAAACGTTTAGTTGATTGTAGAGTTTAAACTCGTGTGTATTTAGAGGAAATTAAAGGTCAATTACTAACAACATTTAGTTTTTTTAAATTGGCACCACATGACAATTTGCCTGACGAGTAACAGTAACTTGTGAGCTTTAAAACGGTCAATGATAAAAATATACCCATAATATAACACGGCCACACTATTATTTAGATTCAAGTTTTTCCAGGTGACATAAAAACACCGGACCTATTTTAATATTACCGAAAATGTCGTAGAATCGTTCCATTAGGTTAAATTTAATAAGATGCTGAAATCTGTTTAATGATGGGGATACTATTTTATATTGAGTTTTGTTTTATCAATTACCACCGATCCCTTTATCCACGGTTGTTGCCTCATGACTCAAACTTCCATTTCCACGTTATTTATGTTGTGATTTACGTGTTATAAAATCCCATAGGAAGTTACCTAGTTAATTAATCATCATACATCGGTTCGTCCGTCCTCTAGAAGGTTGTCAACAGGATCAATTAAACCAATAATAATGAATTTTTAACCCAACTTGGTGTATAGATCATCACAAGACCTCAATGGAGTTAAATAATCAACCATATTTGTTGTTATTGTAAAGAATTATGGTCCATTTGTTGTGGCGCGGAGGAGAATCATCGGCATTATCTACCATTATTTATTTTTCACTTCTTTTTTAGAGTTATGGCCCCCTTGGTGCTCCATTATGGCGCGGATGGGGATCTTTGGTGTATAGTGTTGTTATGTTAAGGAGTTATGGCCTCTTCCGCTCTGTTGTGGCGTGGCGAGAGATAATTAGTACTTTATATCATTTTTAGTACAGACTTGTGGACTTTGTTGTGGCGTGGCGGAGGATAATCAATAGTTTGTGTAGTTATGGTATAGAGTTATGGTTCCTTGATGTCTGTTGTGGCACGGTGAGGGATATAATCTTTATTGAGTATTATTACGGTTCAGATAATAATAATAATAATAATAATAATAATATATAACAATAATGATAACAATATACTTCTACTACTACTACTGATAATAATAATGATAATAAGAGCACCACCTTTAAACACCGGATAAATAAAGACAGATGGCCACCTGTACAACGCCTCAGAGGTCAAATCCATCTTTATGACCTTGTATCACGTGATGTCATGTCAGGGCTTGACCTACAGGCACCAGAGATAATAACATACGCGGTTATACCTTAATTATACTGCCCGAGGTGGGTATATACAGTTAATTATTGCAGGTAGAATATACAGGTAGGTTTCATCGCTCTGCGGAACACTGTCTCGGCATGCGAACCATCTTGTGGAAAGCGAGAGAGAGAGATAAAGAGAGAGAAAGAGAGAGAGAGAGAGAGAAAGAGAGAGAGAGAGAGAGAGAGAGAGAGAGAGAGAGAGAGAGAGAGAGAGGGGGGGGGTGATTACAAGACAGTTTTGGTGTAGAAAAAGAGGGGGAGAGAGAGAAAAAACAAGAGAGAGGGAGGAGAAAGGGGAAGCGAGGATGAAGGGGAGAAATGAAAGATAATTGAGAGAAAGAGGGGAGAGAACAGGACGAAGGAGATTTGAGAAGGAAATAGAAGAAGATTAGCTAGTGAGTTGTTGGGTGAGGGAAGCAGCGATGAATGATGGCAGGAAAGGAGAGAGAGAGAGAGAGAGAGAGAGAGGGAGAGAGAGAGAGAAAATAAAAAAATCGATATTTCAACATTTAGCATACCTGCCTCTCTCTCTCTCTCTCTCTCTCTCTCTCTCTCTCTCTCTCTCTCTCTCTCTCTCTCTCTCTCTCTCTCTCTCTCTCTCTCTTTCATAACGAGTATCACACCCGTCCTATGAAAAGAAAAGATTAAGTACCACCCGTAAAAATACAAAAGAAGGGAGCTTAGACCATCCTGTGAATAGAATAGGATTAAGCACATATTAAACAAAATCCTCCCCCCACGGATTTTCCCTCGAAGAAGGATTAGAAGGATTTTTTCCCACTCTGTCTTGAATTAAGGGGATTTTCCAGCTCGTCGAAGGGATTTATTTAGTAAACTTTTCTCTTAACTATATGAAAGGATATAATGATGGGATTTACCTGCGTTAAGTAAGGTAGGATTAATCATCTATACAGGTGAGTTAAGGAGGTGTTTGGTAATGAAGGATTTATTCTTATATTTGTTGAAATGTTGGTGAATTTTGTGTGTAAATTTAGTACTTTAACCTAAACTTAATGAACTAAACCTAACTTAACCTAACCTAACTTAACCTAACCTAACCTAACTTAACCTAACCTAACCAAACCAAATTATACACTATCTATCCTTACATTATATTTATGACTTAACCTAATTTAACCCAACCTAACAAAACTTAACTTAACCAAATCTAACCTAACAAGCCATGACATAACCTAACCTAACCTAACCTAACCTAACCAAAGAATTGTATTAAACGATTGACTTCTAGTGAACGCCAGTGAACGTGTGGGTTAAGTGAGGCTAACAGAGGGACGGTGGCGGTGGTGGTGGTGGCGGTGGTGATGGTGGTGGTGGCGGTGATGGTGGCGGTGGTGGTGGCGGTGGTGGTGGTGATGGTGGTGGCGGTGGCGGTGGTGGTGGTGGCGGTGGTGGTGGTGATGGTGGCGGTGGCGGTGGTGATGGTAGTGGTGGTGGTGGTGGTGGCGGTGGTGCTGGTGGTGGTGGTGGTGGTGGTGGCGGTGGTGGTGGCGGTGGTGGTGGTGATGGTGGTGGCGGTGGTGGTGGTGGTGGCGGTGGTGGCGGTGGTGGTGGTGATGGTGGCGGTGGCGGTGGTGATGGTAGTGGTGGTGGTGGTGGTGGCGGTGGTGCTGGTGATGGTGGCGGTGGTGGTGGTGATGGTATTGGTGGTGGTGGTGGTGGTGGCGGTGGTGATGGTAGTGGTAGTTATCGTTGTTATTTTCGTTATTCTTGTTGTTAAAAGTGAAATGAATTGTGGATTAAAAACCTTTTTCTCAGTTTTTATTATTTTATTATTTTCTAGAGAGAGAGAGAGAGAGAGAGAGAGAGAGAGAGAGAGACCTCTTTGTGCAGCTCGACTCTTTTTTCTGCACCTGAGGGGAGAGAGAGAAGAGTCTTTTATGTGTCTCGTCAAAGGTGGTCTTTTTTATAATGCTTTTGATGGAATTATCTTCAATCACGAGCTGTTGGTGTGATTGTGTGTGTGTGTGTGTGTGTGTGTGTGTGTCTTCTGTTTACACCGTGTCAGTCGTACCAATACCAGCCTTAAGTCACCACCAGTGTTACCAACCTGTGTTACCGCGATTTTACCATATAATGACGTGGACAGTGTTACCAACCTCCTTA
>CAUDMG010002686.1:122500-150000 GCA_958450375.1 Homarus gammarus
TGGGCATTAAGATGTGTAAAAGTTACCCACTTCTCCTTATTATCATATTGGCTGTCCGATAATGTATATGCGATACTCTCTCTCTCTCTCTCTCTCTCTCTCTCTCTCTCTCTCTCTCTCTCTCTCTCTCTCTCTCTCTCTCTCTCTCTCAAAAGTTTATCGTCACATACCATTAAATCAAAATAAATCCAACAAAAACTAAATCCCTCAAAAAGACTTAATTTCTACATACAAATAATCTCCCTCCAAAAAAACAGTTAAATCCCCAAGCACAATTAATTTCTCTTAATCACCTTTCCAACTAATCCTACATGAAGGTTAATCTCCCAGCATATTTTATCCCCCTAAAACAAAAAAGTAAATCTCAATTGACAATTAATCCCTCTAAGAAATCCGACAAAGACTTAATCCTAGCGGTAATAACAGGCAATTAATCCTCTAAAAGAAATCCCTTTGGAAGTTGATTACAGGACCCGGATATAACTGGTGACGACGTGTAATTATCTCTTGTACAGTGACGTAAACATTACCTATAGTGGATCGTGATGGAGGTGAAGGGGGAAGTACGAGAGGGTGGAAGAGGTGGAAAAGGTGGAAGAGGCGAAGGATGAGAGGATGAAGAGGAGTAGAGGTGGGTAGGAGGAGGAGGAGGGAGGAAGAAGAAGAGAGTTGAGTAGGAGGGAGAAGCGGAGGAGAGGGGAGAAAAGGGATGGGGTGAGAGGTGAGTAGGAGGGAGGAAGGAGTGGAGGAGAGGGGAGAAAAGGGATGGGGTGAGAGGTGAGTAGGAGGGAGGAAGGAGTGGGGGAGAGGTAATTAGGAGGAAGGAAGAGGAGGAGAGGGTGGAGGAGAGGGGGAGAAGAGGGATGGGGTGAGAGGTGAGAGGTGAGTAGGAGGGAGGAAGATGGAGGGGGAAGAGGTAATTAGGAGAAAGGAAGAGGAGGAGAGGGTGGAGGAGAGGGGGAGAAGAGGGCAGAAGGAGGGAACAAGAGGGAGAACGAGATGGAAAGAGCAACCGAGAGGGAGTGAGGTGTTGGGGCCAGGTAGGAAGGTAGGCGGCTGGGTGTGTTATGACGATGGCTGCTGCTCTTCCTCTAATTTGTTCCAATTTAACCAGATTATTGATTATCTGATTATTGTTTTGTTCCGCTTTGGTGCAGAGAGAGAGAAGGAAGGGGGGGGTGAGGGAGGGGAGATAAAGAGAGAGAAAGAGAGAGAGAGTATCTGATTTAGAAAGAGTGAGAGAGAGAGAGGGAGGGTTCACCTAATCTACAACATTTGGTAAGGTAAAAGTGTACATTAAGAAGCCTGACTTATGGTCATAGTGGGTCTGGTGGTAATCTAGTTTACCGTAAACCAAGACTTATGTTGACGGCAGAGCTTGGTGGAGGAGCTCCCTTGAGTACGATGACTTAACCCCTTGAATACGATGACTTAACTCCTTGAATACGATGACTTAACCCCTTGAATACGATGAAATAATCCTCTGAGTTTGATGAATTTTAAGCTTTTTAGTACAATGAATTAATCTCTGGAGGATGATGACTTAGGCTATTTAGTATGATGAATTAAATCCTTTGAGTATGATGACATAACTTCATGAGTACGATAAGTTACCCTCTTTAGTACGATGACTTAACCTGGAAGAACTCATCGTACTCCACATGTCAAAACGTACTCAAAGATTATATTTATCGTACTCGAGGGTATCAGTTATCGTACTCAAGGGGGTACGAGAGCCGAGTTACGCTCGTATAGCTTCAAGTGATAATCTCATCTGTGTTAACTTAGATATAGAGCAACAATATAGCTGATCTTAGCTTTCCTATCCCCTGATGCAAAAACTATACCTCCCCCCCTGATGTAAGAGCTATACTTCCCCCTTGATGTAAGAGCTATACTTCCCCCTGATGTAAAAGCTATACCTTCCCCTGATGTAAAAGCTATACTCCCCCCTGATGTAAAAGCTATACCTCCCCCTGATCTTAAAGCTATACTTCCTCCACGATAAAAAAGCTATACTTCAGCGCTACTCAGAGTTTTAGCTGGGGTCATAAGCACACCATAGGAGAGCATCGTAAAAAAAAACGGAAGGTTCATAAAGATTGAAGAGAAGAATTTAAAGAAAATGGTTCAGGCGAGAGGGAACAAGCTTAAAATTGAGTGGGGGAGGAGGTAAATGGAGTGGAGGAGGGGGTAAATGGAGTGGGGGAGGGGGTAAATGGAGTGGAGGAGGGGGTAAATGGAGTGGGGAAGGGGGTAAATGGAGTGGAGGAGAGGGTAAATGGAGTGGGGGAGGGGGTAAATTGAGTTACTGCTCAATTTGTTTCCTCTTTTCTGTTATTATTATTATTATTATTATTATTATTATTATTATTATTATTATTATTATAATAATAATAATAATAATAATAATAATAATAATAATAATAATATCATCATCATCATCATCATCATCATCATCATCAGTAGTAGTAGTAGTAGCAGTAGTATTGTTGCAGTTATTTTTCTTAATATTAATGTAATTACAGTAGCAGTACAAAAGAGAATCGCTTCAAAACTCTACGGTTATCTCCCACCACATTTCACTTAGTATACCCTCTTAACTGTAATACAGAGTGGGGGAGGGGGTAAATGGAGTGGGGAAGGGGGGAGTGGGGGAGGGGGTAAATGGAGTGGGGGAGGGGGGAGTGGGGGAGGGGGTAAATGGAGTGGGGGAGGGGGTAAATGGAGTGGAGGAGGGGGTAAATGGAGTGGGGAAGGGGGTAAATGGAGTGGAGGAGAGGGTAAATGGAGTGGGGGAGGGGGTAAATTGAGTTACTGCTCAATTTGTTTCCTCTTTTCTGTTATTATTATTATTATTATTATTATTATTATCATTATTATTATTATTATTATTATTATTATAATAATAATAATACTAATAATAATAATAATAATCATCATCATCAGTAGTAGTAGTAGTAGTAGTAGTATTGTTGCAGTTATTTTTCTTAATATTAATGTAATTACAGTAGCAGTACATAAGAGAATCGCTTCAAAACTCTACGGTTATCTCCCACCACATTTCACTTAGTATACCCTCTTAACTGTAATACAGAGTGGGGGAGGGGGTAAATGGAGTGGGGAAGGAGGGAGTGGGGGAGGGGGTAAATGGAGTGGGGGAGGGGGGAGTGGGGGAGGGGGTAAATGGAGTGGGGGAGGGGGTAAATGGAGTGGGGAAGGGGTAAATGGAGTGGGGAAGGGGGTAAATTGAGTTACTGCTCAATTTGTTTCCTCTTTTCTGTTATTATCATTATTATTATTATTATTATTATTATTATCAGTAGTAGTAGTCTAGTAGTAGCTAAGTACAAAGAAAATGTGGCAGCAATGAAGAGAAGATTGGCAATGTGGCAGACTGGGGCCCTTGATGATCTCCTATGTGAAGCAAGAACACTGCAGGAGAGACTAAAAATTACGGGTGACGGAAAGCAAAACACCGATGACTTGACAAGAAAATTTGGAAACTAAATGCGTGTGGGAAAAGTGTCTCTGGCGGTGAGATCTCTCACAAAGGAATACTCCGGCGGGGTGATGCCAATAAACAGAGAGACATTAAAACTACTGAAAGAGAAACATCCCCCTGCAAGCGACGAAGAAGGCATCAGGTTCGAGGGTGTCTATACCCCACCAAACGCTGTCCTGTTCGAGAAAAAAACAGGAGAGATGGTGTGGAAAAAGGCACTGAAGACTCGAGGAGGAGCCGGCCCTTCAGGTCTGGATGCAAACGGTGGGAGAGTCATTCTCAGCACAAACAAGTTTTGCCCTGTAGCAAGCGATCTCTGCACTGCCATTGCCGCCCTTGCAAGAAAGCTTGCATCCTCTTGCTGCCATCACCTCCAGGCCCTGACGGCCTGCCGCCTTATTCCTCTGGAAAAGAAACCAGGATGTAGGCCTATAGGGGTGGGGGAAGTGCTGAGGCGGATCATCGGAAAATGCATAATGGAGGTGGTAATGGATGATGTCAGGGCAGCAGCAGGGAACCTACAAGTGTGTGCTGGCCACCAGGCTGGCGGGGAGGCCGCCATTCACGCCATGAGATTGATATTTGAGCAGCGTGATTGTGAGGCCGTTCTCCTGGTGGATGCTTCAAACGCATTCAACATACTTAACCGCAAGGCTGCACTGCACAACATCAAGATCAAGTGTCCAAGCTTTGCAATGTATGTTGAAAATTCGTATAGGAATCCATCAGACCTTTATATAGTAAACAACAAGGCTCTAATAGGTGATACCATCTTACAGACAACCGAGAGAACAACACAAGGGGACCCTGTTGCAATGGCAATGTATGCAATAGGCCTATCAGTGCTCCAACAAGAAATAAAATTTCAAGCAACTGGGGTCAAACAAGTGGCATATGCTGATGACCTTACAGGAGCAGGAAAAGTGGAGGGCATCAAAAAGTGGTGGGACTTGGTAACATCGCGAGGTCCACAAATAGGGTACCACCCAAACGCCAGCAAGTCCTTCCTCATCGTGAAGGCAGAACATCGTGAACGGGCAATGGAGGTGTTTGGCGGAAGTGAGGTCAAAATAACTAAGGACGGCCAAAGACATCTAGGCGCAGTAATTGGCACTACGGACTTCAAGACCGAGTACGTAGCGGGAAAGGTGAATGAGTGGGTTAGTGAAATCCATGCTCTGTCTGAGATTGCTAACACAGAGCCACATGCGGCCTTTGCTGCATTCACCCATGGAGTCAAGCATCGTTGGAACTATCTGATGCGTACTATCCCTGATATCGGACCCCTCCTCCACCCTCTGGAAGACGTTATCAGTGTCAATTTCATTCCTAAATTAGTGAAACACCCCCTCTTAACCTCAGCAGAAAGATCACTTCTTGCACTTCCATCAAGACTGGGAGGGATGGGACTAACCAATCCAGAGGAGATTACTACTACTGAACATCAAAATTCACTTAAGCTCACGGCAGCCCTCATGGACCACATAATAGCCCAGAATGCGAAAGGGGAAGTGGATACCAGTGAAGTCAATAAGATTCGTAGGTCAATTACAACAGATCCACAGCACTGCCAAAATGATAAGTTGCAGCAACTGTTGCTGCAGGTACCAGAAAATTTGAAAAAAAAGTAGCTATAGTGCAGGAGGTGGGCGCCTCGAACTGGTTAACTACGTTACCGATAAGGGCAAATGGTTTCAGCCTTAATAAACAAGAATTTACAGATGCCATTGCTCTAAGGTACGGTCAGCCAGTAGAAGGTCTGCCCTCCCAATGCGTGTGTGGCTCTTCCTATGATGGCGATCACGCCATGGTGTGCAAGAAAGGGGGCTTCATATGCATGAGGTATGACGAGGTAAGGGACCTCACAGCAAATATGTTGAAGGAAATCTGCCGGGATGTCATGGTAGAACCGACCCTCCTTTGGACGGTGAGATTTTCTAACATAGGACTTCAAACACATCTAACGAAGCCCGTGTTGACGTCAGTGCTCGAGAATTCTGGACGCTGGGACAACGAGCTTTCTTCGACATCAGGATTTTTTATCCCATGGCCGCGTGTCACCGTAACCTAGCTCTCGATGCTGCACACAGGAGGAACGAGAACGACAAGAGAAGGGCATATGGGGAGAGACTTCAAAACCTTGATCAAGGCAGCTTCACTCCTCTAGTGATCACAACCTCTGGTGGGATGGGACCAAGTGCAAGAATTTTCTACGCCAGACTCGCAGAGGTGATCTCCGAACAGAAGCAGCAGGCCAGAAGTTATGTCACAGCCTGGATGAGATGTCGACTGTCTTTCTCTCTCCTTCGGTCTGCTTTGCTCTGCCTCAGGGAAAAGAAAGCTTCTGCCCCAACTCCGACAACTGCTGCAGATATTGACTATGAGGCTACAGTCACTGAATGCCGCATAGATCTGTGGCTCAACTAATTTAACACCGATAGGATAGCTACTTATGTATTAGGATATTTAATATTAGGGTAATTAAATGGTGGCGAAGGTGTGGCCACGTTAAAAAAAAAAAAAATAGTAGCATTAGTAGTATTAGTATTAGTAATAGTAGTAGTAGTGGTGGTAGTAGTAGTAGTGGTAGTAGTAGTAGCAGTAGTAGTATTGGTGTAGTTATTATTTTTAATATTAATGTAATTACAGTAGCAGTACGAAAGAGAATCGCTTCAAAACTCTACGGTTATCTCCCCCACATTTCACTTAGTATACCCTCTTAACTGTAATGCAGTATATTTCCGTTGCCAGTAATATATGACCTTCGATTCTTGTAATATTTTGCCTTTGACATCAGTAATATTTGACCTTTGATGTCAGTAATATTTGACCTTTGATGTCAGTAATATTTGACCTTTGATGTCAGTAATATATGACCTTTGATGTCAGTAATATTTGACCTTTGATGTCAGTAATATATGACCTTTGATGTCAGTAATATTTGACCTTTGATGTCAGTAATATTTGACCTTTGATGTCAGTAATATTTGACCTTTGATGTCAGTAATATATGACCTTTGATGTTAGTAATATTTGATCTTTGATGTCAGTAATATTTGACCTTTGATGTCAGTAATATTTGACCTTTGATGTCAGTAATATTTGACCTCTGATGTCAGTAATATTTGACCTTTGATGTCAGTAATATTTGACCTTTGATGTCAGTAATATTTGACCTTTGATGTCAGTAATATTTGACCTTTGATGTCAGTAATATATGACCTTTGATGTCAGTAATATTTGACCTTTGATGTCAGTAATATATGACCTTGTTAGTAATTTGACCTTTGATGTCAGTAATATTTGACCTTTGATGTCAGTAATATTTGACCTTTGATGTCAGTAATATATGACCTTTGATGTTAGTAATATTTGATCTTGATGTCAGTAAATTTGACCTTTGATGTCAGTAATATTTGACCTTTGATGTCAGTAATATTTGACCTCTGATGTCAGTAATATTTGACCTTTGATGTCAGTAATATTTGACCTTTGATGTCAGTAATATTTGACCTTTGATGTCAGTAATATTTGACCTTTGATGTCAGTAATATTTGACCTTTGATGTCAGTAATATTTGACCTTTGATGTCAGTAATATTTGACCTTTGATGTCAGTAATATATGACCTTTGATGTTAGTAATATTTGATCTTTGATACCAGTAATATTTGACCTTATCACCAGTAACATTTGATATTTGACACCAGTAATATTTGACCTCTTATGTCAGTAATATTTGACCTCTTATGTCAGTAATATATGACCTTTGATGTCACGAATAAAGGTGTCTTAAATATCTTTGTTCTATATATTAGTTAATTAAATATCTATATAGAGAATTAAAACTAATCTGTGATGTTTTTTGCTTCATTTTTTCCAGCAATTAATTAATTTTGATACATTTAATCCGTTGAGTTATTAACATTCAAAATGTAAATGATTTTTTTATATTTAATATTCAATAATTAAATTATTTGCAACATATACCAGTTGAATTATTTTAAGGCAAAAACTGGTCGAATTATTACACTGACTAGCTCAATAATTTTCCAAAACAAACCAATTATTTTACGTAAATCAAATGACTAAAACAACAAACCTAACCTAACCTAACCTAACCTAACCTAACCTAACCTAACCTAACCTAACCTGACCTAACCTAACCTCACGACACCAGAGAAAATCATTAATGTATTTTTTCTTTCATTTTTGTTTGCCTCCTGAGAACTGGTGGTCACGTGACGTCATTAGAGACAAGACCGAGTTACGGGTTAGAGGAAGTTATTTTGTCTGTCTGTTTGTCTGTTTGTTTGTCTGTTTGTTTGTTTGTTTTAGGGGATCTGTGAGATATACTTATGGTAGGGTTTGTTGTGGTGTAAGTGAGTGTCTGTGTGATGGGAAGGTGGAGGGAGTGTTAAATGATCCTTGAAGAGAGAGAGAGTAAAGATCAGTCACCACAACACAACACCAACAGCTTTTTCTTAACAATGTGATGTGGTGTGAGGCAACCTGTGACAACTACTTACACAAACACGCACACACGCACGCACGCACGCACGCACACACGCACGCACGCACGCGCACACACAAACACACACACACACACACACACACACACACACACACACAGGAGTTGGTTGATCACACAAAAAGCTTTTGTGTGATACTAAGAATATTTCCCCGGTGGAGCACAAGAGCCCCCCCCCCCCCCCCGGCCACCCACAAAGTGGTGCCCCCGTAAATAAATGAAGGTTTTTCTGTCTTCAGGTAAAAGGAAAGTAAGGTCTGGTTTAGGCAGTTTTTTGTTGAGTTTATTAAAGTGTGTTTAAAAACCGTCTATTAAATAGACTGTTTTTATTCTCATATTGTTCCATCACGACCCAAGGTCACTAACTTTAATGTGTTCATAACTCTTGATGCTCCGCAACGGTAAGAGGTCATCCTCTGGTTGTCACAGGGGGACGTAGGTCGTCCTCCGGTGGTCACAGGGGGAGGTCGTCCTCCGGTGGTCACAGGGAGAGGTCGTCCTCCGGTGGTCACAGGGGGAGGTCGTCCTCCGGTGGTCACAGGGGGAGGTCGTCCTCCGGTGGTCACAGGGGGAGGTCGTCCTCCGGTGGTCATGGGGGAGGTCGTCCTCCGGTGGTCACAGGTACACGTAGTTCGTCCTCCGGTGGTCATAGGGGAGGTCGTCCTCCGGTGGTCACAGGAGGAGGTCGTCCTCCGGTGGCCATGGGGGGACGTAGTTCGTCCTCCGGTGGTCACAGGGGGAGGTCGTCCTCCGATGGTCACAGGGGAGGTCGTCCTCCGGTGGTCATAGGGGAGGACGTCCTCCGGTGGTCACAGGGGGAGGTCGTCCTCCGGTGGTCACAGCGGGAGGTCGTCCTCCGGGTGATCATAGGGGAGGTCGTCCTCCGGTGGTCACAGGGGGAGGTCGTCCTCCGGTGGTCACAGGGGGAGGTCGTCCTCCGATGGTCATAGGGGAGGTCGTCCTCCGGTGGTCACAGGGGGAGGTCGTCCTCCGGTGGTCATGGGGGAGGTCGTCCTCCGGTGGTCACAGGTACACGTAGTTCGTCCTCCGGTGGTCATAGGGGAGGTCGTCCTCCGGTGGTCACAGGGGGAGGTCGTCCTCCGGTGGTCATGGGGGGGACGTAGTTCGTCCTCCGGTGGTCACAGGGGAAGGTCGTCCTCCAGTGGTCACAGGGGGAGGTCGTACTCCGGTGGTCACAGGGGGAGGTCGTCCGGTGGTCATAGGGGAGGTCGTCCTCCGGTGGTCACAGGGGGAGGTCGTCCTCCGGTGGTCACAGCGGGAGGTCGTCCTCCGGGTGGTTATAGGGGAGGTCGTCCTCCGGTGGTCACAGGTGGAGGTCGTCCTCCGGTGGTCATGGGGGGACGTAGTTCGTCCTCCGGTGGTCACATGGGGAGGTCGTCCTCCGGTGGTCACAGGGGGAGGTCGTCCTCCGGTGGTCATAGGGGAGGTCGTCCTCCGGTGGTCACAGGGAGAGGTCGTCCTCCGGTGGTCACAGGGGGAGGTCGTCCTCCGGTATTCATAGGGGAGGTCGTCCTCCGGTGGTCACGGGGGGACGTACTTCGTCCTCCGGTGGTCACAGGGGGAGGTCGTCTTCCGGTGGTCACAGGGGGAGGTCGTCCTCCGGTGGTCATAGGGGAGGTCGTCCTCCGGTGGTCACGGGGGGACGTAGTTCGTCCTCCGGTGGTCACAGGGGTAGATCGTCTTCCGGTGGTCACAGAGGGAGGTCGTCCTCCGGTGGTCATAGGGGAGGTCGTCCTCCTGTGGTCACGGGGGGACGTAGTTCGTCCTCCGGTGGTTACAGGGGGAGGTCGTCTTCCGGTGGTCACAGGGGGAGGTCGTCCTCCGGTGGTCATAGGGGAGGTCGTCCTCCGGTGGTCACGGGGGAACGTAGTTCGTCCTCCGGTGGTCACAGGGGTAGGTCGTCTTCCGGTTGTCACAGGGGGAGGTCGTCCTCCGGTGGTCATAGGGGAGGTCGTCCTCCGGTGGTCACGGGGGAGGTCGTCCTCCGGTGGTCACAGGGGGAGGTCGTCCTCCGGTGGTCACGGGGGGAGGTCGCCCTCCGGTGGTCACGGGGGGAGGTCGTCCTCCGGTGGTTCACAGGGGGAGGTCGTCCTCCGGTGGTCACGGGGGGAGGTCGTCCTCCGGTGGTCACGGGGGGAGGTCGTCCTCCGGTGGTCACGGGGGGAGGTCGTCCTCCGGTGGTCACGGGGGGAGGTCGTCCTCCGGTGGTCACGGGGGGAGGTCGTCCTCCGGTGGTCATAGGGGAGGTCGTCCTCCGGTGGTCACAGGGGGAGGTCGTCCTCCGGTGGTCACGGGGGGAGGTCGTCCTCCGGTGGTCACGGGGGGAGGTCGTCCCCGCTCGCCCAGTAACTAACAGACTCAGGTTGTTTCCTCTAGTACAGACGCTTGTGGTGTTGTTCTCGTGGCCGCCAAGTAAAGGTTGTTTAACTGTTGTAAAATACCTCGCCATCACACTATTGAGAAGTGGAAGATATTTTGACAATTTGACGAATAAAAACGACAAATGAAATTCAGGTATACTTTTTTTTTATTATTATATATTTGTTTCTGGTCGCTACTACATAAGAGTCGTCTCGTTGGTATATACTTTCCATAAAATCTTCTTACTCAATTACAATACATTACCGAAAAGTCGTTTTTTGTGGTCAATCCGACGAGTTAAAGTAAAAAAAAAAAAGTCAATATCAGATTAATTTTTTTCCTTTACAAACTTTCAACATTTTTCTTTTCCTTCTAAGAGCATTATAGTGTTAGGTTCTTAATACATCCTATACTCAACAGCACATAGAACTATAAACAGTTTTTACGGGAAATCTAAAACAAAATTACAAAACTTAAAACCAAACATCTTGAGTCAACAACCGTATCTCTATCTTTTGTTTTCCTTGTTATAAAAAAAATGACTCAAGTTAATTAAATAGTCTTTGTTTCCCCCCCCCCCTTCCCCGTAACCTTCTTGCACATTCACAATAGAAGAAAAATATCGTAAGTTGTTTTTTTTTACCTTAGGTTGTGTGTGATAATTAAAAGAGAAAGGTAAATATTCGATTTTTTTTTCATTTACCAAAGATGTTATTTTACGTAAGAAGGATAAAATGTAAATAATGAAAGGGTGTGTATTACTCTCGAAGCTCTTCTTATTCTTCTTTTCTTTTCTTTATTCTCATATTTTCTTCTTTCTCTTTCTTTTCCTCTTCCTTCTTATTTTTCATTTTCCTCTTCTTTCTTTTCTTCTTTCTCTTCCTTCTTCTTTGCATTCTTCTTATTCCTCTTCCCTTCTCTTACTCTTCTTCTCTTTCTTGTCCTCTTCCATCCATCTCTTTCCCTTCCTTTGCCTTCTCCCTTCTTCTTTCTCCTTAACAGCCTGTCTCTATTATTCTCTCATCTCCCTTACACCCCGTCACTCTATCGTCACACCTGACCCTTACTACCGTCACACCTGTCTACTATCACACCTGTCCATCATTACCGTTACACCTCTCTACTACCGGCAAACCTGTCTACCATTACCGTCACACCTGCCTCTGCCGTCACACCTGTCCCCCAGTACCGTCACACCTGTCTTTACCGTCACATCTGTCCTTTACTACCGTCACACCTGCCCCCTACTACCGTCACATCCGTCCCCAACTACCGTCACTCCTGTCCCCTACTACCGTCACACCCGTCCCCTTCTACCGTCACACCTACCGTCAAACCTGTCTTCCTCTACCGCCACACCTGTCCCTCCATTACCGTCACACCTGTCTCCTTCATCTCGAGTTATCACACCTTTATCATAATTTATCTCAACCTCTGTTTCTCGTGTCTTCAGCTGGGACTTGCATCACCCTTACAGCAGGTGTTGCTTCATCGCCTCGCAATATAGCTGGTGACGCCTTAATCTTGCTTCACCATCTGTTTGCTCATAGTTGCACAAGACAGGGTTTATGTAGAAGGAAAATAGGAGTGAGTGGAGTAGAATAGGGTAGAGTACAGTGGAGTGGTAGTGGAGTGGAGTGGAGTGGAGTGGAGTTCGCTGGTGTCAGAATGAAATGGATGATTCAGTTAATTAGAGGAACTAGAGTCTTAGTGCTCCCTCTCTTTCCCTGTTAAGAAATTTGTTTAATTTTTTTTTGTCTTCCTTGTAAGAGTAAGTCAGGAATATTTAAACTCTCTTTACTCACACCATAAATCTTACACAATCTCTTAAGAAAAATAAGAAAGTGAAGAGAAAGTGTGTCAGACAGTCCAGCAACGAAGAAAGTGAAAATTAGCTTTCTTCTCTCAGTAAAAGCACTGTAGGTTTCTCTCCTGTAAAGGCAAGATAATGTTGTTCAAACATTCTTTACTTGGCGTATGAAGTCTTTTTGCTCGATCCCGACACAAAAAACACGCATGAGGAATCAAAAAGATTTTTATTTAAAGGGATTACAACAACTGAGGGAAAAATACCAGCCTGGCTTTTCTTGTTTCTGTAAGACGTTTGTGTTTATTTTGTAGGTAAAAAAAAATGACAAGATTGTTTAGACGTCTTGTGCAGATCACTAAAAAAAATAGTTAAACTAGAAAGAATTTTAGAAAAATATTGAAACATTCCCCCAATTTTTTTTAGAGAAATCATAAAATCAGCTTTTTGTTTCTCCAAAAGTAGTTGAGCAAAAGTAAATGTTCTTTCTTCTGTTTGGGGCAAGAAATAGCCTGATAGGTAAAAAAAAAAAAAATTAGACCTTTCCTTCTCTCTCTGGTGTAGTAAAACCAGCACAAAGACTCAAAAAGCCAGTTTCTTAGGTTATCAAAGAACTCCTGAGGTCTGCCACGGTAAGACC
Source organism: Homarus gammarus (assembly GCA_958450375.1). Taxonomy (NCBI): domain Eukaryota; kingdom Metazoa; phylum Arthropoda; class Malacostraca; order Decapoda; family Nephropidae; genus Homarus; species Homarus gammarus. Next base: position 135,364 of record CAUDMG010002686.1, read on the forward strand.
CCTGGGCGATTCTTTCGTGGAAAAAAGCACGTGCAGAAAAATTGCTCTCCGGAAAATGTGAGACCTTGTCGTGAATAAAAAAAAAGAAAGAAATAGAATGGAAAGAAAAAACAGAATGAAACTATTAACTATTTCCAAACACAAATATTTCATACACATGGGAAGAAATAGTATCTCAATAAATTGTATACAAACTGAATTATTACCATATTTCTCAATAAATTTGTATACTCTTTAATATAAAAATACATTACAAATTAATCAGGAGGGGAAATACTTCAGTGTATTATTTTTTGAAATTATTTTTACACAGATTTTTCAGTATCTATACAATTTTGAGACAACGAAATGCATCAGGTCTGAAAACATCGGTGGTGAAAACAATAATTTACATTCTTTTCTCAGCTAATGACATTATTGGAAAAATTAGAGAGAGTAAAAAAAATTATCGAGGAAAAGAGAGAGAAAAAGAGAGGGTGGGGAGAAAGACTGCATCAAATAGAGTGAAAGATATAGTGTGAGAAGAGAGAGAAAGAGAAGGAGAGATACCTAGAATGGGAGGGAGAAAGAGAAAGTGAGAGAATGGTAAAATGAGTGTGCGAGAGAGTGAGAGAATGGAGTATACATTGAATGAGAGAGAAAGAGAGACTGGAAAAGAAAGAGAAACAGAGAAAGTGAGAGAATGACATATATATTGAAAGAGGTGAGAGAGGGAGACAGGGAGAGAAAGAAAGAGAGAGAGGGAGACAGGGAGAGAAAGAAAGAGAGAGAGAAAGGTAAAGCGAGAGAACAAGCCGCGGTGTCTCCTCATACAAGCTTGGGTCGTTTAGTCCCTTAATGGAATTTGGATCTGGTGTGTGGCCTCCACTTTCCAGATCACCCGAGGGAGAATTACCAGGCGCGGCTTGAGGACCGGCTGGAACGCTGCTGGAACACTGCTGGAATTTGCCTCCTGAAAGCCACCAGCTGGGGGACACCATCTGGAAGACACATGACTCAGAATGCAGCTTCTGGAAGACACATAACCTGGAAGACACTGTCTGCTTGGAAGACACATGACTGTAAGTGTGTCTGGAAGACAAATTTTTTTTAAGGTATTTGACCACCAGGAATATGCTATCAGGAAGACACACGAGAGAGAATGCATCATCTTGGGGACACATGTGCAAGAAAACATTCTCTGACAAACCGCCCGAGAGATTCATGACTCGAATTCAAGATCTGAAAACACCTCGAAAAAATAAAGCCCTAGAAGATATTTTTTTTCTACAAAATATCATCCCAGAAGACACATGACTCCGATAACACCATTTAAATGACACATGATACGGAAATAAACCATCCAGAAGAAGCTTCCCGGAACACCGAGCTGGAAAACATTATCCACAAGACACACGACTTCTAAATCACCATGGAGGAAAACGACATCGGAATAACACCCTCTGGCATAAACAGTCTGGAGCTTGCAACTCTGGAATTCTTTGCTGGAACACTTTCCTGGAAAACAATGTCCACAAGACATGCCCTGGAAGTCACCAAGAGAAGGTCTCTGCTAGAATAACGCCCCTGGAACAACAACAGCAACAAAAAACTGATGGAACTACAAGACTCGTCATCTGGAAATAACCAGCCTGGAAGATGTGTAACCAAGAACTTGCTGGAAACAATATCCAAAAGACACAAAACCATTAATTCATTGTGATAAAACTCTTGGCTGGAATAACACCCTCTGGAACCATCAGTAAGGAAGTTCCCTCTTGGGAGCCACATCTGGAAAGCGGCAGTGAAAAAATCCCCAACTAGAATATCCCGCTCGGTACTAACCCCTCTGGAATCAACAATGTGAATTTCCGAACTTAGGGAAATCCGCTGAAACAAACTCGGGAGAAGAAAACTCACTGGAAAACACTACTGGAAAAACTCTCTCTGGAAAATTTCACCTGGAACGATGTACTGCTTAGGAGATGTCACTTGGGGGTCTTGAGCTAACCAAGACTAAGTGAACAATGGAATAACGTTACTACACACGCTGACCTTTATATAATGTAATTCTGGAATGTTGTTATAGTGGCCATGTTGCTGCGACTACCACGACTCCTACTATTTATTACCACTATTATTACTTCTACTTCTGTTAGAGTTATTACCACTATTACTATAAATGCTACTATCATTACTACCCCTCTATTAGTGTTATTGCTACTGATATTAATGCTACTTCTACTTCTGCTCTAACTACAAAAACATTAATTCTGCTATAACTAATAAAAATGCTACTACTATTACCACTAAAACTAAGACTTTTACTACAACAATAACAAGCAGCTATTACTAAATGATACCACATCTACTAATACCTAATTCTATTATAACTACAATAACAAAAGTAACATTTACTACTACTACTACTACTACTACTACTACTACTACTACTACTACTACTACCCAATAGATCACCCATACCAGCAGATTACCACTCAGACAAACAACCCAACGTCTTCACAACACAATAATCGACCACACTAACGCTTACATACTTCACGTCGAGGTCTGTGTTCATACTGTTCACGTGTTCAGCTTCCATGTATCTTCTTCTCCCCCTCCTCCCTCATTCTCTCTCCCTCTCTCCCTCCTCTCCCCCATCCCTCTCTCTCTCTCTCTCCCCCTCGAGGCTAGTGGTCGTGGCAAAGGATGTTAAGTCCTATTATGCTTGAGGTATAGTAACGCCGTGAAGAATGTTTTGTTTTTTTTATTATTGGAGATCAAAGGGCCTGCGTGTGTGTGTGTGTGTCTCTCTCTCTCTCTCTCTCTCTCTCTCTCTCTCTCTCTCTCTCTCTCTCTCTCTCTCTCTCTCTCTCTCTCTCTCTATCAACTCCTTGCCTGAGAGAATAACATAATGCTTTACTACTTATGCAAATTACCACCTCATAATGCGTAGGAACATGACATTAAATCTTGTAAGTCAACGGCACCAGGTCACTGTACTAATGGTAATCTCTTAAGAAAACTGTAAAGTGTCTTCATTTTTGTAAGTGATTAAGTGTAATTACCTGTGTAAGTATGATTAAGAATATTATATGAGGTTGTTTTTTTTATGTAAGTGAGTAATGTTAAAGACCAGATGGTTTCTCAAGAATATTTGTGGTCTCTCTCTCTCTCTCTCTCTCTCTTCCCATAATGAGGGGGAGGGGATGCAGAGGTGAGGAAACTGGGGGGGGGGGGGGGAAGAAGAGGAGGGGTCCTAGTATAGACCTTTACCACTAATTTGATTTTTTAATTCTATAAAATACCCCCTACCCTCTTACCCCCCCCCCCTCTTACCTCAACCCCTACCTCCTGCCCCCCCCCCATCTCATCCCATACTTCCTCCCATACAATTCTCCCTTTCCACTATCTTCTTCCCACCTCCCACTAACCTAACCCTCACCTCCCCCACATTCACCCCACACACTTCCCCCCCCCCTCCCCCTTTCCACCATCTCCCTCCCACCTCCCCCTAACCTAACTTACACCTTCCCCCCCCTTCCCCACATTCTCCGACACCCCTACCCCCCCACCATCTCCCCCCCCCCCCCCCCCCGGCCACCCCTTTCTGAATGATCGTCTATTTCAGTAAACTCGTTAAAGACAGGATTTGTGTTGACACGTGTTTTACTGACCAGATTAACACAACCTTGAGAGATGATTACAGCCCCCAGAACTGATCTTTATTCCTACTAAATTCTTGAAATATGAGGAGGTGGGTGGTAGGTCTTCTTACTTCCGGGTCACTGCCAAGACTGTGACCCGGAAATAACACTAATCTGGCCTCTAATCTGACGTTGTTTAGGGATTACTTGAGGATTAGAACTCTAGTTTATTTCTGCTTCTGAATAAACGTCCTAAGACTACCTGGGGGGGGGGGGGTAGGTTAGGTTAGGTTAGGTTAGGTTAGGTTAGGTTAAGTTTATATTAGGTAAGGTTAGGTTGAGTTTGGGTTAGATTTGATTAGGGCAGATTAGGTTAAGGGTAGGTTAGGTTAGCTCGGATTAAGTTATGTTATGTCAGGTTAGGGTTAGGTTTGGTAAGGTTAGGCTTTGTTAAGTTAGTGGTTCAAGTAGGTTTGGTTGGGTTAGGTTAAGTTAAGTTAGTTTCAGGTTAAATTAGGTTAGGTTAAGCTAGATTAAGTTAGGATCCTAATTTTAAGTAAAAAATAAATAAACTGGGTGGGCTAATTTTCAGGTGATGTCTGTCTCTTTATCCAGGAAATTTACGGCTAGAAATTATACAAAAAGGTGAGAGTTAAAATGTCCTTAACTCCCTCATGAACGACAACCGAGAAACGAATTTACTTTTCCTTTAAATCCTTACCAAAAAATGTTAAAGCTTCCCATGTTATGTTTCTGACAGTTTAAAACGAATATGGATTTTAGTGACAGAAATGCATATACATTTTCCTAACCGAACCGAATTTTTGTGATCATATTGAAGAAAATTATGAGGTGGAGGGTGATGGGAGAAGAAGAAGGAGAGGAAGGGGGGTGGTGCTAATCCAGACCTTTTTGAAGTTGGGGGGAAGGAAGGAGCTGGATTATTACAATATTTCCCCCCTATAAATAAACAACTAATTTTCTATTCTATTATGAAGCCGTGTTATCGTGAGGTCGTGTTATCGTGAGGTCGTGTTATCGTGAGGTCGTGCTATCGTGAGGTCGTGTTATCGTGAGGTCGTGTTATCGTGAGGTCGTGTTATCGTGAGGTCGTGTTATCGTGAGGTCGTGTTATCGTGAGGTCGTGTTATCATGAGGTCGTGTTATCATGAGGTCGTGTTATCGTGAGGTCGTGTTATCTTGAGGTCGTGAGTGTGAGCTTCAGTACCTAGTTATACCCTCCGGATCTCATGAAGCCGAGGATGTGAATAGAGAGAGAGAGAGAGAGAGAGAGAGAGAGAGAGAGAGAGAGAGAGCGCTAAGTGCCCCAGCGGGACTCACACGTTGTTCATCTTGACAAGGAAAACATTTGCTTCTTAACGACTCGTAAATAGTGTGTTTGTTTGGCCAGGCAACTCTCTCTCTCTCTCTCTCTCTCTCTCTCTCTCTCTCTCTCTCTCTCTCTCTCTCTTTTCACTTCCCCTCTGTTTCTTTCCCCAATTCCTTCTCTCCCCATTCACTCCTCGTCCCTTCTCTACCTTCCACCCTTCCTTCTCTCCATTCTCTACCTCTCTCTCCTCCCTCCCCGACCTCTCCCTTCCCGACCTCTCCCTTCTACCTCTACCTCTCCTCCTTTCCTTCCTCACACCTCCTCACAACACATAGTAAATTTCGACAATAATTCGTTAATGTTTTTCCCTTCTTTTGATGGCTCCTACTTCTCGTTTTCTTCACCACGAGAGCAGCCCATTTTCTTTTGACAGTGGGAGACTAATTTAAAAGATAATTTTTTTCTGTTTCTCTTTCTTTCTCTATCTCTTTTTCTCTCCTCTTTCTCTATCTCTTTTTCTCTCCTCTTTCGCTATCTCTTTTCTACTTTTCATTCATTGTCTCTCACTCTCTACCTGTTATTATTATTATTATTATTATTATTATTATTATTATTATTATTTTTATTATTAATTGTAGTAGTAGTAGTTGTTGTTGTTATTTTTGTAGTAGTAGTAGTAGAGAAAACAGAACAAAAAAGTAGTAGTAGTAGTAGTAGTATATCTCTGCTACTTTTTAGTTAAATTTCTCTTTCCCAATTTTTAGCCTCTCTCTCTCTCTCTCTCTCTCTCTCTCTCTCTCTCTCTCTCTCTCTCTCTCTCTCTCTCTCTCTCTCTCTCTCTCTCTCTCTCTCTCTCTCTCACCTGAGTTCTGGTTCAGGAGGGAAGATGAGGGTTGTTACTCGTATAAAGAAACGTAGAACTGCCAGTTAAAGTCACGGTTATTGTAGCGTCTGGGAGTAGTGGAGTGAGGGGGAAAAAGGGTGAAAGGGTGAGGGTGAGGGAGTGAGAGTTTGGGGGGTAAGGGGGTGAGAAGAAGGTGGTTTAGGGTGTCAGGGTGAAGGGGTGAGGAGAGGGGAGTAAGGGGTGGTGAGGGGGTGATGGAGAGTGAGGGGTGGGGGAAGGGGTTAAGTTTACTTCTTGTCGCTGTTATTTCGTCTTAGTTCGGTTAGGTGATAAATAAGCTTGAATTATTATTATTATTATTATTATTATTATTATTATTATTATTATTATTATTATTATTATTATTATTGTTGTTGTTGTTGTTGTTGTTGGTAGTGGTGGTAAATGTGTAGTATTTATAAGGTCAATATGTGTAAATACTCATTGTGAAATAATTAAAATCAATGCACTGACCTGAGGCGCCAGACGTTGACCTAAATTGTATCTGTGTCAAGAGGTAAGAAATAAAAATTGTCTTTATTGCTTCATTCATTAACAACTGATACAACTGTAATCTCTTGCCTAATTAATGATCTTCTGGGCCATTTAAAGGACGTAAAAGTGCATTCTTACACCATCTATCTGGAACTGATACAACTAACGTCATTTATACACAGAGAAGAATGCATCTCAACGACGCCTCTTGTAAACTGATACAGCAAACACCACTTAAATGAGGTGGGTTTTTTTTATGCCAGCTATTGTGAACTGGTACAATTTAGGTCCACTTTTCTCTTCACTTACACAATATTGTCATTTTTCACAACACTGTTATCATTTACAATCAGGAAGCCATCTTGTATCATGAAAAATAGATTCATTTAACAGTTATTAAGACTCAGCTACACTTCAGGGACCCTCTGATCTTAGCTACACTTCAGGGACCCTCTGATCTTAGCTACACTTCAGGGACCCTCTGATCTTAGCTACACTTCAGGGACCCTCTGATCTTAGCTACACTTCAGGGACCCTCTGATCTTAGCTACACTTCAGGGACCCTCTGATCTTAGCTACACTTCAGGGACCCTCTGATCTTAGCTACACTTCAGGGACCCTCTGATCTTAGCTACACTTCAGGGACCCTCTGATCTTAGCTACACTTCAGGGACCCTCTGATCTTGCCCTTTGACCTCTTGTTAGGTAAATTACTTCATTGCCAAGGGGTCTTACAGTGAATTGATGCTCCTATTGGGATCGCTTTTTTTTCCGTCCTCGTGTTATGGTACAGACAGACAGACAGTCAGACAGACTGACAGTCAGACAGACAGACCGACAGACAGAAAGACAGACAGACCTAGAAGTGATCAACAGGAGTGAAATACCTGTGCGTTCTCGTGGTGTCATCAATTAGTGAAAGGAAACTGCACACCTTAGTCACCTGTCACATTATATAACTCTCTCTCTCTCTCTCTCTCTCTCTCTCTCTCTCTCTCTCTCTCTCTCTCTCTCTCTCTCAGCCTCTTGGTATAACAAAACTACGAATAATTAGTTCACGTTGAGACTAATTTTAATAGGAAGAGCCTCGAGGGATTGGTTGGTTGCCTCCCACATATTCAGACAGACAGACAGACAGACAGACAGACAGACAGACAGGGCCGTAATAAACCCTTTAAACCCGGATATAAAACATTCTTAACTTATTCCCGGTTGTATTAAAACAAAAGATCTGTGAATAAGACGAATTTCACGGTAAGATTAGTTGTAATTTCAAGTGAGTCGGCCGGATGGTTTACGCCCATTACACACACACACACACAAGCATATACTGAGGCGGTGATAACATATTAAACCGGTGTATAAGACTCAGTATAGTTCTATATGTGTATAAGACTCAGTATAGTTCTATATGTGTATAAGACTCAGTATACTCCTATATGTGTATAAGACTCAGTATACTCCTATATGTGCATAAGACTCAGTATAGTTCTATATGTGTATAAGACTCAGTATAGTTTAATATGTGTATAAGACTCAGTATACTCCTATATGTGTATAAGACTCAGTATAGTTCTATATGTGTATAAGACTCAGTATAGTTCTATATGTGTATAAGACTCAGTATACTCCTATATGTGTATAAGACTCAGTATACTCCTATATGTGCATAAGACTCAGTATAGTTCCATATGGCCGACACTGTACTTGACCTCTCCACTCCACCAACCTGTGTAGCCAAGCAGCCATTTATAGTCTGGGTGGATTAGGATTGCTCAGGGATCGAACCAGTGACACCTTAGGAGATAAAATGAACGCTGTATCCACTCAACCACCAGGTTAGACTGAGAGAGAGGTAGACATAAAATAACTAATCAACACTTTGCTGATAAAGATAAAATTAATAAAAAAAAACATTTAAAACTCGAATATTTTATCAACATCAAATTAATGAAAACAAAATTGGTGCAATAATAATAATAATAAAACAAGTAATTTATCCTGACGTCATTAAGATTCAACTAACACAACCAATAAGAAAAACAAAACAAAAAAAAACATCCATTTTGTTTCTTTCAATATCAAGAGAATCGATAAAACTAGTGACATAGAAGAAATTAACACAAGAATTAAACCACGTCCATTAACACAAGAATTAAACCGTCAACTAATGCAAGAATTAAACCACGTCCATTAACACAAGAATTAAACCACGTCAACTAATGCAAGAATTAAACCACGTCGACTAACACAAGAATTAAACCACGTCCATTAACACAAGAATTAAACCACGTCCATTAACACAAGAATTAAACCACGTCGACTAACACAAGAATTAAACCACGTCCATTAGCACAAGAATTAAACCACGTCAACTCATTCCCACCTTGTAAAATAAACCTTTAAAACACTAATAAAACACAGTAACTCATCCACAGTAACTCATCCACAGTAACTCATCCACAGTAACTCATCCACAGTAACTCATCCACACTCCCCATCAAACATCAATGAATAAATAAGTTTATATTAATTTTACTATGAAAAAAATGGTGTGGTTGGTTACATAGCAAAGGGGGCTATAGGGCTGAAATCTGGACTAGTGGGGTTGAAATCTGGACTAGTAGGGCTGAAATCTGTAGTGGGGCTGAAATTTGGTCCAGCAGGGTTGAAATCTGGACTTTTAGGGCTGAAATCTGAACTAGTAGGGCTGAAATCTGTAGTGGGGCTGAAATTTGGTCCAGCAGGGTTGAAATCTGGACTTTTAGGGCTGAAATCTGAACTAGTAGGGCTGAAATCTGTAGTGGGGCTGAAATTTGGTCCAGCAGGGTTGAAATCTGGACTATTCGGGCTGAAATCTGGACTTTTAGGGCTGAAATCTGAACTAGTAAGGCTGAAATCTGTAGTGGGGCTAAAATCTGGACTAGGGACTAACACACCGGTAAACCTTCCTTCATAAAACACCGTAACCCATCCAGACTTCTCCTTTAAACACCAACCTCAAAATATTAAAACTTCTGGCCCGGTTTATTTTTGGTTCACCTCCAAATACTGACAACTTCCTCTTCGTGGGGGGGGGCGGGGGGGGGGGGGGGTGAAAGGATAGAGAAGGATGGCGAGGAATAGATGAATGGAGGATGAGAAAGGGAAGGAGAAAGAGAAGGAGAGAGGAAGAGAGAGACAAGGATGGGGTAATGATGGTTGGATGATAAGGGAGGGGGGAGACATTGAGAGAAGAAGAAGGAGGAGGAGGGGAAGAGAAAAGGAAAGAAGGTAGAGGGAAGGAGAGAGAGAAGGAGGAAGGAAGAGAGAGAGAGGAGAGGAGCCTCATGTTTTATGGGGTGTGGGGGAGTCAGGGGATCAAATAGCCCGTAAAACTGGTCCTTCTCGTCAAAACTCGTTTGGATTCAATATGAGGAGGAGGAGGAGGGGGGGGGGGGAGGAGGGTGAGGTTAGGGGACGAGGAGGTGGGGGAGAAGAGATGGAGGGGAGGGAAGGGAGAGGAGGAAAAGAAGCAGAGGGGAGGTTAGGAGGTGTGCGAAGAGGGGAGAGAGGTAAAGGTAAAGGGTAAAAAATAATAGGTAAGTGACAGAGGGGAGAGGGGGAGGAAGGGTGGAGGAGGAGGAGGAGGAGGAGGAGGAGGTGAGGGAGAGGAGGAGGAGGAGGAGGTGAGGAGGAGGAGGAGGAGGAGGAGGAGGAGGTGTAAATAATTCATGGGGATTGTTTTTGATTGTCGGGCGTGAGACATATGTACACACACACACACACACACACACACACACACACACAGTAATGGTAGCCAGACAAAAGGTTAAGACAGGTAATCTTTGACCTTTATACAGGCACTTGGCGTAAAGTAAGCACAACACCCTAACACAACACCATAACGCAACACCATAACACAACACCATAACACAACACCATAACACAACACCATAACACAACACCATAACACAACACCATAACACAACACCATAACACAACACCATAACACAACACCATAACACAACACCATAACACAACACCATAACACAACACCATAACACAACACCATAACACAACACCCTAACACAACACCATAACACAACACCCTAACACAACACCATTACACAACACCATAACACAACACCATAACACAACACCATAACACAACACCATAACACAACACCATAACACAACACCATAACACAGCACCATAACACAACACCATAACACAACACCCTAACACAACACCATAACACAGCACCATAACACAACACCATAACACAACACCATAACACAACACCATAACACAACACCATAACACAACACCATAACACAACACCATAACACAACACCCTAACACAACACCCTAACGCAACACCATAACACAACACCATAACACAACACCCTAACACAACACCCTAACACAACACCATAACACAACACCATAACACAACACCACAACACAACACCATAACACAGCACCATAACACAACACCATAACACAACACCCTAACACAACACCCTAACACAACACCCTAACACAACACCATAACCCAACACCATAACACATCACCATAACACAACACCATAACACAACACCATAACACAACACCCTAACACAACTCCATAACACAACACCCTAACACAACACCATAACACAACACCATAACACAACACCATAACACAACACCCTAACACAACACCCTAACACACTATAACACAACACCATAACACAACACCATAACACATCACCATAACACAACACCCTAACACAACACCCTAACACAACACCATAACACACCATAACACAACACCATAGTACAACACCATAACACAACACCATAACACAACACCATAACACAACACCATAACACAACACCATAACACAACACCATAACACAACACCATAACACAGCACCCTAACACAACACCCTAACACAACACCATAACACAACACCATAACACAACACCCTAACACAACTCCATAACACAACACCATAACACAACTCCATAACACAACACCATAACACATCACCAAGAACATTTGTCAACTTGATAAATGTTCCTCTGGAGACTAACCTAACCATTATATAAGATTCATTCATTACTCGTACTGTTGAAAAATGACTTTGTGTTGCACCAAGTTGCAAGGAAAAGAATTACAGTTGTGTTACAGCAAGGCTTAGTGGTTTATTTAGTTAGGTTGGTCTTCGAGGTCTCCGGTTCGAGTCTGTGTATGAGGGTGTTTCATATATGTCTTTGGATGAGTGATTACAATACTCGCTTTAAATTTGAAAGGTATTTGGTTCGATCCCCTGAGTAGAACATTTTATTATACAGAAAACACGATTTTCACGAATGGTTTGGCACAACTGTTAATGTACTCGATTTTCATTTTAAGGTCACGGGATCGATCGTTATCCAAAGGGTCAAATTATCTGGAAAATGAGATTTCACGGCTGTCTTGGTGTAGTGGTTACATTATTCTACTAGGATTTAAAGGTAACCCTGGTCGATACCCCCTCTGAGCGGCGTCTTGACGGACGAGGGAAGAAGAAGTCATTAGTATTCACCTCACTCGACTAAGGTGTAGACCGCACAACCTGAGACCACTTTGACCTTGTATCTTGAGGGTGTATGGATGTGGTATACTGTGGGCTGGCGAGCATGTGTGGATATAGTACACTGTGGGATGGTGAGGACGACGTATAGATGTCATAATCTCTCTCTCTCTCTCTCTCTCTCTCTCTCTCTCTCTCTCTCCTTTAACCCTTTACAAACAGGACCATTAAATGTAGGGTAATTAATTGACCTCTTAACGCAGTCATCAATTTTTGGAAGACAGAAAAATGTTGATGAATTCTATAACAGCGGGAGAGAAGGAGAAGAGGAGGAAGAGAGGAATAGAGAGAGAGAGAGAGGGGAGGGAGAGGAAGGGAGGGGAAGAGGGTGAGAGGAAAGGTAGAATAGAGAGAGAGAGAGAGGGGGGGAGAAGAAGGGTGAAGAAGAGGAAGAGACAGGGAGAGGGAGAAGAAGAGGGTGAGAGTGAGAGATAAGAGAGAAAATGCGGAATAGAAGGAGATGGGGGAAGAGGAGGAAAGGAGGAGTAGAGAGAGGCGATGGAAGAAGAAAGGAGAAGAGTGGAGATGGAAGGAGAAGAAGAGGGAGAGGAAGGAAGGAGGGAAGGAAGGAAGGAAGGAATGAAATGCTGAAGAAGAGAGATAGGAAAAGAGAAGGAAATGGAAAGAAAGAGAAAGAGAGAGAGAGAGAGAGAGAGAGAGAGAGAGAGACGACCCTTAAACCTGTAACACACCGATATATTGGCTTTTAAATAGATACTGATAATTAAAAATGCCACGAATCATTAATACAACTTCTTCTGTTTATTAAAAAAAAGGGGACGTTTGGTAAATACACATATAAAAGACCTTCATCTTTTGTGTACTAATGGATAAGACTTTTACTCTCATTTAAACAAAAAGAAAAAAGATTTTACTTAATTCCTCAAATCACCGCAGAGAAAAAATAAGGCTTTTAAATAAATTGTCTTAATGAAAAAAAAAAACTGTCCTTCATGTCTTCTTAATAAAACGGCATCCAATATGTCTTAGTAGATGAGCTCCCTCTCCCTCGCCCTCTCCCTCTCCCTCTCCCTCTCCCTCCCCTCCCTCTCCCTCCCCTCCCTCTCCCTCTCCCCCTCCCCCCTCCCTCTCCCCCTCCCCCTCCCCCTCCCTCTCCCTCTCCCTCTCCCTGTCCCTCTCCCCCTCCCTCTCCCTCTCCCCCTCCCTCTCCCTCGCCCTCTCCCTCTCCCCCTCCCTCTCCCTCTCCCCCTCCCCCCCCCCTCCCTCTCCCTCTCCCCCTCCCCCTCCCTCTCCCTCTCTCCCTCCCTCTCCCCCTCCCCCTGCCTCTCCCTCGCCCTCTCCCCTTCCCTCTCCCCCTCCCCCCCTCCCCCCCTCCCTCTCCCTCTCCCTCTCCCCCCTCCCTCTCTCCCCTCCCTCTCCCTCTCCCTCTCCCTCTCCCTCTCTCCTCTCCCTCTCCCTATCCCTCTCCCTCTCCCTCTCTCTCTCCCTCGCCCTCTCCCCCTCCCTCTCCCTCTCCCTCTCCCTCTCCTCTCCCTCTCCCTCTGCCCTCTCTTTGTGTCTTAGATAAAGTAATCACTGTCTTCATCTTCCCATAACACACCCCCCCCCCCTCCTCTTAGAAAATTCTCTGACAAAAAACACTTCCTATCCAGAACTACTTCTCCAGAACTCCCACCATACACCATTACAAAACATCATACACCCATACAGAACTTTATACAGAACCTCATACACCCATACAGAACTTTATACACCCATACAGAACCTCATACACCATTACAAAACATCATACACCCATACAGAACCTCATACACCCATACAGAACCTCATACACCCATACAGAACTTTATACACCCATACAGAACCTCATACACCCATACAGAACTTTATACACCATTACAAAACATCATACACCCATACAGAACTTTATACACCCATACAGAACCTCATACACCCATACAGAACCTCATACACCCATACAGAACTTTATACACCCATACAGAACCTCATACACCCATACAGAACTTTATACACCCATACAGAACCTCATACACCCATACAGAACTTTATACACCCATACAGAACCTCATACACCCATACAGAACTTTATACACCCATACAGAACCTCTCCTACACTCATACAGAACCTCATACACCCATACAGAACCTCATACACCCATACAGACCTTTATACACCCATACAGAACCTCTCCTACACTCATACAGAACCTCATACACCCATACAGAACCTCAGACACCCATACAGAACCATTCATACACCCATACAGAACCTCAGACACCCATACAGAACCATTCATACACCCATACAGAACCTCATACACCCATACAGAACCTCAGACACCCATACAGAACTACCAAAGCCCCATTAGATGAAGGCGCCACTCTCAAAAGACCTTTTTCGTAAATTACACCTGACTCTTGAATAAATTGAACATCGTTTAAAGAATAGAGTCGAAATTATGTTGCTCTTAGGAAGATGAACATTTTGTTACTTATTGTGATGGAAAGGAGGGAAGAGGGAGGGGTGTAGGGTGATGGGTAAGGGAAAGGAGGTGGGGAATGGGGATTTAAAGGGAAGGAGGAGGAATAAAGAGGTGAAAGAGGAAAAGGGGGTGGGTAGGAGGAAGAACGAAGGATGGAAGTGGGGTAAGGAGGAAAGAGTGGAGAGGGGATAGAGGAAGAGGGGGAAGGTAAGAGAAAGACGAAGGAGGG